>KK502411.1:971794-982123 GCA_000688735.1 Glossina austeni | reverse complement strand
TTTTAACACGCTGTAACTCACAACAACTGAATGCACCAAACAAAAAACAATAAAAGAATTTTTTTTACTGCGAAATTTCACCTTTCCAACGAGCATAAATCTGAAATTGTTTGATCGTTACTTTACGAGAAATCTACCAGTACAGCCATCTACCGAAAAAATAATGGATTTCTTTTTCCCCAACCTAATATAAATTTAGCCAGAGAATAAATTCTAAGACTAAAGTCTTAAAGAACTAGCATCTAAGGCTTTCGGCTTTATTTTTAATAATATTATTATTATTATTATTATTATTATTGTTAATAATAAAATTAAAAACTCTAACGCATTTGAGATTTGAGCCCACGGCCATTGAATTGCTAGTCGAGACTCTTGCCTACTCGGCGACTCAGGCGGATATTAAATGTCTAAAAAAAATTCATCATCTGGAGAAAGTCTTTTCTTTGATTCAGCTTTCCCTTTACACACTAACAGATAGATGTCTTTAGAAAATATTTTATTCGATTTGAAAACATTATCAAAAGCAAAATTTGTTAAGATGAACTGAACGTTTAGTCGGTAAGTGTCAGTGCTTTTGCTAAGAAATAAAAAGTTTGAGATAAAGTTTTTGACGTTTACTGTAAATTATAAATTTTCGAGGCCTGCTCTCCTTGGCAAATGCAGCAAGGTTGGCTCCGTCAAACAAAAAATTTTCGAGGAACGAGAATGAAGAAGAATATTTGAATATATAGAACGGTATTTTTGTAGTGCCAAGATGGCAGAAGTAGTTGTAAAAATTAATAAAAATATTTATTATAGGAAAAAAAGAAAATTGTAAACGAGCTTCTCTTCGAAGACGACTTTTCAAAGCTGTCCACGATTACAGCTCTTTGATTTTCCTCCTTTACCTTCGATATTATCGATCGTTAATTTAAATTTTTGTGGTTTTTTTTTATGTTTTGTTTATTAAAACGAGTAAAAACATTATAGTGGGCCATGACTTACTATTCCATATGCTGCGCCATCCCACAGTTTTTCATAGAAAGACTTTTCAAAATAGGGCGTTATATTATTGGGAAAGGGCGAAAATGCGTGCGATTCGAAACATTTTCAATAGCGTTCAATACCGTTTGGGCCGAAACAGGTAAGTGTGTCGAAGTGCATTAAAACATCTCAAAAATGGCGACCTGCAGTTTTAATGCAAGCAAACAAGATGAACAGATGGACTGACAAGCTTATAATAAAAGGTGTATCTATTTCAAGTCCTTGTACGTGTCGCATACATCCGCACAAACTTAATACGTACCTTGTACGAGCCCACAAATCTCTAAAATTCATTTCAACGCGTATACCATTCTTCAGTTTTCCTTCACTCTTATCTTTGTAACGTTAATATTTTGATAGCATGACATGAATCTTTACATAGCACCATACTAATAATATATAATAACTTGACCTCTATTCAAGTTTTGTGTCGTATACACTATTCTTGTCGCTTTTTATTCGTGTTTTAAACTTTGACTTTTTCAATTCAATTGTTCCTGTGGTCGTGTTGTCGATAAAAATAAACAAAAATCAATAAATTCGTTATCAAGTTTTGGGCAAAAAAATGTATTGAAGAAAAAAACTTTTTATTTTTTGAAGATTATAAAGTATTGCAATCAATGCAAGACAATCTTCTTCTTTCTTTTTTTTTTTTTGTCAATATTTTAAATGATTAATCTTTTAAATTGGCCACAGTGCAGCACGCACGCACAGCCTTTGTGACATCAGAAACAAAGCAATGCTTTGCAAGTGCGACGAATGTCATCAACTTTTAAGGAGAATGTAATTACGGATAAGAGAGTGCAAAAACACTATAATGGTATAGATCCCATCCTTAAATACCCTACACCGTATCGCTTAATACAGTTATACATGTAGCGACTTTTTCCTATAAGGCGGCGCTCTATGAGAGCTGATCGAAAAAGCGGTCAAATTTGAATCACTTTTCGATAGCGTTCGGTCTTGGGCCAAAACATGTCGATCCAATCAATTTCATCAAAGTATCGCAAAAATTTGCGATCATTAGGTTGGGAATAAGAAAAGAAGACAGATGGACAGACAGGGAAAAACGAATTTCTGAATCGATCGGAGTGTCTATTTCAAGCCTTTCTGGGTGTTGCATGCCACCGCACCAACTTAATATACCCCTGTGCCCTGTGCCCTGTGCCCTGTGCCACAAGTGGTGTGTATTTAAAATATTAAGTTTGTGATGTAAAGTTGTGTAAATGCTTATACGATAGATTCCCTTTGTTATAAATAAAATTGAAGAAAAACAAGTAAGAAAATTATATCCGGTCGTGACCGAATCTTTTATACCCATCACTGTTACCCTCAAAAAATCAAAAAGAATGTAAAAGAACTAAATTTTCATGCTCTATAATACAGAGCGGGCGCGGCCGATTTTTTCTATTTTCAAAATAAACGTTTTTGTGCGCGTGTCGTAGGCGTGTCCTTAGAAAAGTTTGGGTCACTTGAAAATTCTTTTGCAAATTCGTGGACGATATCTTCATTTCCGCTAAAGGGAGAATGTTTGCCGCAGATACTACGCAGCCGCGCCGACGAACAGACAAACGTAGTTATATGCATTCCAAATTTGAAACTCACCGAGTTTCCGAGTTTATATGTTTCTGCGCTTTTTCAAGGTATTGAAAAAATTTTAAATTTTGATACTATAATACTGGACGAGCGAGGTCAATTTTTTCCACTTCTGTGCACTTATTTGCAAACGTTTATGAGTAATGAGTAAGAAGAACCAATTTTTTTATTTCTTTTGAATAACGGAAGTGTTTTCATTTCTCAGGAGAATGTATACAACAGACATTATACAGATGGACAGACGGACACGCTTAATTCGATTTACAATTTGATCCTATTGAAGAATATATATATACTTTGGAAGGCCTCTCATGCTTCCTTGTGGCCGTTACAAGCGTGTTGACAAAATCAATATAACCCTCATCCTTATATTTTTCTGTATTTTCGTGCCGCATGCACGCTTCATCATCTCCGTCATCCTTACGCTATGCTTGTTGTTGTTGTTGTTATTCTTTAAAGAAAAACAAATAGAAAAGTAAAAAATAAATTCTCGTGATTGAGAACAACAAGTCCTTTATAACATTTGATAATAGAAGAAATAATGAAATTTCAACTTAAATTTTCATAATTGATACGCAAACTTATTTTATTGCTAGCAGTAATGTGATCCTACTTAAATTCCCAAGTGTGTAGCTTAAGAGCTGTTTATGCAAAAACTCATCGAAGGCTTTCTCACTACTCCTTACGTTGAGGTGTTGCGGTATTTTCACCATTTTGCTAGTAATGGCCAAAAGTTCGTGTTCGAAAGCTCGTGAAATGTATAAACATTCTTGCCCCGTCGTAACGTTATCATTCTATTCAGGTCGGTCTATCCGCCCGTTCCTTGCTACGGTAGATAGATTACAAAAACTCGCTAGCATAACAATTTAAAACATTATAGTTGGAAAAGCTGCCCGCATTAGCAGACGTAGCGGTAAGAATCGCAGCTACCAACTCAGTGTTCGCAGGTTTAAATCTCAAATGCGATATATTTTACTTTGGTCGTAGCTATAGTTAGGGACCGCTCTGGCGGTCTGGAAGACTGGGTCGATAACACTTATCGATTGGGCACAACACTCACCAGACTGCGCCCCTCACCTCTCCCAATGTCTTTGTATTTGCTCACTTCTTTCTGATCGTCTTCAAAGAAACAAAGACATACATACATATATTACTGATCGGTATCAAATTTTATATCGATTTATGTATGTCGGTCGGCACGGCTACTTTTCTTTAACAAATATTATATTCGGTTGCAAAAATTACAATATCGATATCAATTTTAGGGGAAATATAGAAAGTTCGTGGCACGCATGTTGGCATTGAAAATGAGTCAGAGCTATGAAAGGATAAGTCTTTTAATTCAACACGTCTGGTTTCAAAGACAAAAAATGCTGACTTTTTCATGATTTCTCATAAGCAACGATAACAGTTTCCACGTACATCTGAAGGCGATCCTACAGTGGGTGCGCAAAAATGGAGAAAATCGGCCAAGAAGTTTAATTGTTTCGTTTCTTTTTTGTTTTTTATACTCAGATGGGGGTATACACGCTTTGTTTTTTTTTTTTTTTCCATAATGGATGTAAGACCCCAACAAAAGAAGCTTCAGAGACCCTATAAGGAGTATATATTCTTATTCTTTAGCTATGTCTGTCCGTCTGTATGTCTGTGTGTGGTGACCGTTGTTCTCAAATTTCGTAGAAACATTGGAAGTTTCTGCACGCAGGTTACTGCGTACTGAAAACGGGCCTGAAAATCTTATCAAATATTAACTTTTTTTCACTTTTGTGAGGTCTTATGCTTATTCACCAAAACGCAAACAAGGCGGAATGTTTAAAATTATTTTGCACAAATCCTCAAATCAAGGCCTGCCTAATCTGCCTAAAAGTGTTTTAATTCTAAAATGAATATGAGAGACGTCGCGATTAATATTTTCTTAATAATATCAGCGGTATGGGTATCAAATAAAAGAAGTTGGATAGCAGGAAGCGAAAAACATGGTGGCGGGTGAGCGAGATTCGGCCCCCGCCGAATATAACTTTCTTACTTGTTTTTTAAGTAAAGTTATTGGGCGTAGACGACTTGGCCAAAGGCAAACACAATTTTCTTATTTGTTATTTATTTATTCATTTATTTATTTTTTTAAATCTCTAAAGAGAGATAACATTTTACTTCACTTTATGGAAAAAAACGAATCATTACAATAGAATCTAACATTATTGAGTTTATTCATTATAATATAAGATTAGACTTTGAGATGACAGAAAACAATCGGTCTCCGGTCTCGATTACAATAAATAAATAATTGTAATCATCCGGTTGAGAGCGACCTCTTACTTAGTACTTAGTAATTAAGGAAAAAAAAAAACAAAAAAAAAAAAAACCCCTTTATTGTTTCATTTCAATGTTTTTTGTCGATGTCTTGTTATTTTTTTTTTTTTTTTTTTTTTTTTTTTTCGTTTATATTTTATAGATATTTAAAAGCATTTAGAAATTTTTAAGCAGATACTCGCTAAATATATTTTAACACTTGATAATGTGTCGCGCATTTTCCAACATTTAAGATCGCGTGACAAAATGCCAACCAACATTTATATGTATATTTGTAAGAATAAAAAAAAAAAAATGACCGAAAGTGCTGCAGTACTATTTTTAGGATTAATTAACATATAGGATGGAATGAGTTTCATTTGGACTTTTTTGTAATGATTTGCGTGAGCTGTTTTTTTTTTTTTTCAGAAGAACAAGAAACCACGATTTTGTATGCATCTTAAAAAATTAAGTGTTTGTTCGTCGGCCGAGAAATGCCTGAAATGCGAATAATAATAAACGCTATGCACTTCTGCAATTATATGCGCCACTTGAAGGGAATCTTCACTGTTTCGTTTTTTTTTTCTTTTTCAGTATACAGATCACTTAAATAAATCACTGAAGACCCTGGGAAATAAAAAAAAAATGTATATATATATATATATATATATTGGGTGATTCTTTTTTTTTTTTTTTTGCCAAAACAAAAGTCGATTTTTTTATAGTGTATAACAATTTTATCAAGAAAAGTAGAATGCAATAGATTGAAACTCTCAGTGATCTCACGAATTGCCATTCGGCGGTTTGCTTCAAGGAATGCCTTTGTTGTGACTTTATCAGCTGCTACTGGCCTTTCAGAACGTAATACTACAACGCCGAGGCGAAATTTTGCAAATCGGTTTTTGCATTGGCGTTCTGTCCATTCATCGTCTCCACATGTATCCAATAATTTTTTCTTGGTTGAGCAGCAGTAAAGTAGGCCGAAAGGGTTCCTTTCGACCTTCCGTATTTAGTTAGTAAGGCATCGAACGAAAACTTTTGCCCACAATCAGATAAAATTTCTTCCGCACAAGCGTTACGATAGCAGCCATCAAATATATGACGACAGTGTGTGCGCCTTAAATCTGAAATTGGCTGGGAAAATTTGCAATTAAATGTACTGAGGGGAGAAAAGTAAATGACTTTTATAACATGTTACTCAATAAGTCTTCGGTCTAGTTTGCCGTTCTTGCTTTTTTTTCTGCAAACTTGTTACTCAAATACAGTTATGACGCTACACAATATTGACGATTGATTCTTTGACACTTCTCATCATAGTCGATGAATATTATATCATACGCGTCCCAAAATACGAATGAAAAAGATTTTTAGTTCGCTTAAACGGCTCCATCACGTTGGTTCTTTTAATTAAAAGCAAACAAAGGCGGCATCCACTACGCACAAAGCGTTCTCATGGATAAATGTTCGTGCAAAACGGCGAATGGGGAATCGATACCGTTAACATGTTAGCTAACTTATGGAACATCACTTTTCGGTCCTTCAAAATGTTTTTCATTCATTCATGTTTTTGCGAGATGGAATAAACGAAAACAGGGCCCGGCAGCCGGGTCCGTGTAACGTGATGATCCAGAAAAAAATAGAACAGCAAATGAAAGCAAGAAATAGAATAAAATAACCTTGAAATGGATACAAACAATAGGCTAATGAATAAAATTAAAGTGGAAAACAAGGAAATTGCATTCCTATTGGCCGCACTATTGATTATTTACTTTCTTATCCGAAATCCTAGGACTCTCGAGAACCATAAAATATTTTGTATTTTTGCAAGCTACATATCGTCGTATTGTAACGTACTAAAATCGTCAATTTGTTTCGCGAATATTACCGTTCGTTGCAGCCATTGCAGGCTATCGCGGTCGTTCAAATTTCACGTAACTATAATGTACTGTCAAGTTTCAAATATTTGTGGTGCAATTGCCTTACGAATATTCTTTTTTTTTTTGCTTTCGTTAAATCGGTCAACGAGGACTTCCACTCTGGCGTTTGCATTCAAATCGTCAAGTGCTTACTGGTGCGTGGGAATCGTGCCGTGCGTTTTTGTATTGCAATTTGTTTTCACATTTTTTTTAATTCTGAAAAGGATGAGACAGGAAGATATATTCATTTTGTTAGAATGTGTATAACATCGAAGCCAGTGGTTTCCAACCTGCGGGGCGCTGTTGCAAGGGGGACATGTAGCTGTTTCCAAAATATCATTTTCAAATACAAACCAAAAAAGTCAAATAGGTGTCAAAAAAATGAATGAGCAGTACACGTAATCCACAATCCTCGCCGCGGATTTTTGGTGTACAAATGCTAAAACATCCAATTCATACTCTTCTTCGAATCGAAATATCTTGCTCTCGCGTTTGGAGCCGAGTACCGGTGGGGCGTGGAATCAAAAGATAAGCACTTGCAACATCCCGGTTCAGTAAACGGAAGCATCTGATTGTTTCGGTTTTTTTTTTTTTTGTTTTCTAAAGGGGGGCGCATTAATTTTTTTTTTAAAAAGGGGGGCGCCGGTACAAAAAGGTTGGAAACCACTGATCTAAACGCTTCAACGATCAGCCATGTCTGTCCGTTTGTGAGAATGTGTGTTATTGGCAGTCTCCTTGTCGCACAAATAATTGACAATATTTACTTTAAACTTGACAGAAATATTGAGAGTAGTTGTACGTTAGTTGGTATTGGAAATTGGTTAAATTGTTCTAAAGAACACGCCCACAGCTCTCGAAGTAAATATTTGTGTGTGATTGCCCACGACTTATAGATTATGTATGATAGAAATAGATATGAAATTTTCTCGACTTGGCGACTTGGCGACTGAATTGGTGAGGTGGAAGCCCAGCCTTATTTTCATGAACATATTCGGTAATGTATTTAAGATCTCAAATTTGCATTTTTTTTAATTTCACTTCAATTTGAAAAGTTTTTAAAGGTTTTTTTTTTTTTTGTACGAATACCCCAAGTTCCAGTGAGATCTTAGATCATATTTTGATCAATCAATAGGACGTTTCAGCTATGTAAACGATCGCTATACTCTTTCCAGAATTTCGCATTAGGGCAAGTGAGCGTGAAGAGACATAAATAGAGCGTAGAAGAGCTCCTTGTTGTTAAATGAAAGTTACAGTGGAACACGTAAATTGGCACAGATGATAAAGAGGAAATCAAAAAATATATTCATCGAAAGCTCTTTGGGTCGAAAGCGGGTACATATTATTATTAAATGGTTGCAACTTTTCGCACACGTACAGAAGCAGACAACAAAGCATAAATAAATATTCAATTATATATTTTATTGCCTATGTTCAGGATGAAGGCTGAACGAGTTAAGCGCGTTAAGGCTACCTTGGGGTTACATGATCTGCTTAATAGTCTCTCCCGTCCGAAACCAAGTTTCGAAGCCAGATAGTAATTTTTGTCGAACAAACTCGACTTGATTGAGTCGTAGAATGAGAAGAAACAACAATTATTTTATATTTTATCATGCGTATGATTTTGTAAAACAACTTAACTTAAATAATCGATATTCTTGATTAGTTTCAAAGGGCAAGCAGACTCGTTCCGTTCTCATGCAATATGTAAGGAGTCATCAAATCTTTTTTTAATTTGTAATAAAAACCAAACGCTAGAAGATATTAACATTAATTTCCTTTTGTTTAGATCTTCGTTAATGCCCATTTTATTTCAAAATGATTGGAATGACGCAAACGACTGACTCTGGTATTTTAGTAAATATTTTCATTCCTGAAATGCAAAAAAAAAATGTTTGCTCTTATTTCGCCAAAAGCATGATTCATATTGGCGAATAAGGTCATTGAGAGTTCGTGGTTTATGCGAATAAGCCAATGCTGCGCTCAATCCTAACCTCAAAATAAGAAGCCCAATAGCTTTAAATGGCATGATCTTTGTAACAAGCTTGCATAAGCATTTTTGGAGATTAGATGGTCGTTGAACTTTTCTCATAATAAGTTGATGGGGCCACAAATGCCACATGTGTATGGCATGTTGAAAAATTTTGTTAAAACCACATATCGTTCAAGTCGACATAATCTAATTTTTCTCACAAAAATTTTTCCGTCAGCATATCTTTTTACCGTTTGATACTTTCAGTCCACACCTAAAAGCTATTTTTGTACATGTAAAAGTCCTTTAAGAACATCAAATGTGTTCTCTTTTCACTAAAAGAGCAACGTTCCTTCCTTACGAGGTCATTTAAGCAAATATTAGTTTCATCGCACACGCATAGAACGTAATTGTGGGTTCACTGTTTTCGCAACAAGTTTTTCAACAATTTTTGTATACCGCACAGCTGTGTATTGTGTATTGTGTTCCACAAATGACGGCAAGATCATCGAAAAAAAGGATTCAATTCAAATCGTAATCAGAAGTGTGTTCTTATTTATGTTTATTTTCGGAACCACAAAACGGATGGATAACCCAATAAAATGGTGTTTTAATTTCTAAAAAGATACATACATACATAATTAAACTTGAGTCATAGTTTTGAATTGCTAACATTATTACTGCTACTATATATATAATATGTATGTAAAAACGTAGTTTCTGTGTAACTATTATAAGTCGTACTATACTAATTGAACTCATGTTTTCTTAGCATGTTTGCCATGTTTACGCCACTAACTTTCTATAGAACAATTTCCAATAATTTTTCCCGTTCCCCCTTCTTTCGTATTTGCATACTAACTACGTACAATATTATTGATGAAATGAAATATTTTATATATGAAAATTTGTTACCTATATTTCGTTTCTTTTCTCTTCTCTTTTTTTTCATTTCTCTCTCTTTCTCTCTCTCTTTTTCTGTGTTTCGCTCTCTCGCTCTCGCTCTCTCTCTCTCTCTCGTGTACTTTTATTTCGCAGGATGACAAAGGTCTGGATATAATGGGCCAGTACAAACCTGAAATATTTTGCTAAAAACAACAACAACAACAACAACAACAACAACAATTATTAAAATATACAAAGCGGAGTAATAACAACTGCATGTTTGTCAAAACCATAATAAAAAGGACAAAAATCAACTGAAGAATATTTACATAAATACAAGCGTATCCACATTATGAGCAAAACAACCGAACCCAAATTCCGCACACAAAAGAACAAGAAACAAACGAAATAAATAAGTAAAAATAAAAATAAAAATAAAAAAAGATCACATAACACAGTTAAAGAACAAAATATCATTACAACAAATTATACAAATAGCGTAAACACAAGTATCTCATACATCACACCATTTATATATTTGTAAGCTTGTAAAAACAAATTAAGCAGTTTTGCTTGTTTTTTTTTTTTTTTTTTTTTTTCTTTTTTTTTTTTTTTTTTTTTCTTTTTTTTTTTTTTTTTTTTTTTTTTTTC
>KK502411.1:896844-971133 GCA_000688735.1 Glossina austeni | reverse complement strand
TTAACTTAAAAAAATAGCTACTAATGCTAAATGTCGTTTTTGTTTTTTTTTTTTTCTTTGTTCGAAATTTTTTACTTATTTCATTTATTTTTCATTATTTAATTTGTAGATGGCCCATGTGGTTGGCGTGCCTAGACGCGATCCTTGTCGTAAATGCAAATTACCTGTTTTTCTGGCTGAACGTTTGATGGTAGGCGAGAAGGTTTATCATCGCACTTGTCTGCGATGTGCCCGATGTGGATCTCAACTCACGCCGGGTAGCTTTTATGAAACCGAAATAGATGATCAATATTGCTGTGAAACGTGTCCCGATGAGGAACTTACAGTCATGAAAACAGACTCGGTAACCGGTAACAATTGCGCAGGCAACACCAGCGCTGACTTACGTGCAAAATTTGAAAGTGACGCGTTATTGCTACCGCCTGTTACAAAACCAGCTAGGAATTCGATAAAGGAACGTTTATCCTTCTTCGAAAAAGGTGAGAAACTTGAGAAAAAAGAAATGGAATTGCAACAATGCAATAGCAGCGAATTACTGCAGAAAAACGTGAGTGATGAGGAAAAAAGTCAAAGCTTAGAAAAAAAGAAAGAAAGTCCCACGTCGTATAAAATGAACGCAGCCTTAGTTAGTTTTCTTAACGATGCAGTCGCTGGTTCTGATATTGTTGATAGGAAATATGAAGAGGGAAAAATGGAAACTTCTGAATCAGAAGAAGAAGAGGAAGAAGAAAATAACGGTAACTCCGAAGAAATTCGAGAGTCTCCAAAATTAGCTAGCACTGTACTGCCGTCACCGCCTAGTAAAATGCCACAAGAAATCAGTACCAAGGACAGCGGACCTTATTTGACAGGTTCTACGCAGCTGATTCTAGGGCTTTTAATGGAAAAATCTTCAACAGATATACAACCTAATAATAATGTTGTTGAAACTCTACAAGAGTCTAATCGAACGGGTTTGCAATCAACTCCAAGTGTAAGCAGTGATGAAAGCAATAACAATACCAGCCCGGAAAAAGCGGAAGTCTTAGTAAAAGAGTCTCCTAATTTGATCGAAACGGCCGTAGAATTTACGCAGGAAACGAAGCAAAACGATACTGGAGCTGATAATGATGACGCTAATAATGAGGATAACCGTTTAGAATTAAATCAAACTAATGATAATGATTGTATTACCAAAGACAAAGCTGATATAGAAGTGTTTGAAAGCATTGCCACGATCGCTCCCCAGCGTAAGGAGAATAGTACATCTTTCGATAAAGCTATTGATACGAAAAGTTTAGAAAAAATCTTAAATGAAAAGCGCACAAAATCTAAACTGTTTCCCACTGTCTTCGATGACAAAGAAACTACAGAAAGACTCAGTGTAGTGAGGTCTCGTTTGCAACAATTCGAAGTAATGGAAAATATGCGAAAAGAATCTTCTAAGAGTTTTCATCAAGATCAAGCTAGCAATAGTGAAACAGTAAATGTCAATATCTCAAAACAAATTCCAGAGATTTTAAACGATTCGAGTAGAATTGTTGAAAAAACTGAGAACTACAGCGGAGATGAAAATGAAAAAAAATCGGAAATCATTGATCTACATTTATCTGAATTAAATTCTACGAAAGAAGATAATATGAAAATAGATGCGACTAAACGAGATAATGTGGAAAGACATGCACCTAACTTGAATCACATGGAAATTGATGTGCCCTCTGATAAGGAAATAAACGAGAATAATAAAATAATAAATTCTACAGAAACGAAAATTTATGATATCCTTGGTAGTGCTGGTGCAGAGTCACAACAGAAATCAAAGATAGATTCGGAAAAGTATGCAGAAATTGTTAATTCTTCTGCTCACTCAGTAACTCAGAAAAAAGGTCTTAAAGTGACCATCGAAGACTATCCTAAAGATTTAAATCCATTCATGTCAGAGGATGAGGATGAGAATGCGAATGAGGATGAGGACGAGGACGGGAACGACGAGGAAGAAAACGATGATAGATCAGTCGATAATGCAAAATTGAATAATTTTTCACAGAGGAGTTCTATTTCCAAATTATCCGAAAGAACAAATCCGTTTGATAGTTCAGATGATGAAATTGAGTTATTAAAATCTCAGAATTCCAGTCTTTCGGCATCGATAACATCAACGCCGAAAATACCACCACCCAGGCCGCCACCACCCCGTATACAGCGTAATCCTTTCGCCGATGAAGACGGTGATGAATCATCACCTGGTTCACAAAACTTCTCTAGACGTTCCAGTTTGAATATATCGCAGAGTAGAAAAACCCCAGTTCCTACACCCAGAACGAACAGGTATGTAATTAATTTTATTTATTTATTTGTTGTTAATTCATTCATGAGATCATTTTTAATAAAACTACATCAGATGTAATAGATGCCGTCTTTGTTCGCTATTGCATCCATTGTAGGTGTTTATATATCCGCAAAGTATTGCAAACACATCTCGTGAAGCTCTTTAAGAAAATTTATTTACATTTGCATTTTTGTTTAAAGACTCATTAAAAATTCGCTTTCGAGTATTCCATCAATTTCACAAAGATGAACAATTTTTATTACAGACGACACTCGCTAAACTGTAGTGATTTACGTCAACAATATAAGCAAGTGAAGAACACATCAAGAAAAAAAAGCACAAAAGCAAAGATTATATAAAATTAAAAATCAAGCTCAGCTGTAAAGAAAAATACAATAGATTGGCTAGCTCAGAAGGGGGCCTAAGAACAACAATTGTAGAAACATCTATATATCTCTTGACTCAAAGGGACGTAAAATAATGGTTCATATATGGGGTACTTTCTTATAAATTTCATTTAACTATACCAAAAAAAAAAAACATGACCTCCTAGCTCTTCATAAGGCTAATAATTTTCAAAACGTTATTGAGAATTAATTATTCTTGAAATTGGTTTCCAATCTTAACGGATGTGCGTTCCTCTTCGTTTTTTTTTTTTTTTTGTTATGCGAGTGAGAGATAGAAATCTTTCGGGACATCTAGTGGCACACATTTCGTCAATCCCTCCCAGCCGTTAGAAAATAGTTCGCGCAAGCAGATGGCTGTTTAGTGCTGTACGTCCTGTGGAACGTCACCATGTCCACTGCTTTTTCTCTCTAGCCGTCTTAATTCCTAGAGCAAATTGGTTACAAAATTGTTCGCAATGCCCCTTGTTTCGGCGTTTTCGGTCATGCTCTCTACGCGGACCCGCACATTTGAAACCGTTTAAAACTAAAAATGATTGCCATCAGCTACTTGAAAAAGCACGGAAGTAATACAAACAAAAAAAAAAATCTGTTATCAGGCGTTCAGAATTTCTTTCAACGTATTTTTCAATTTTTATTCCATAAAAAGGTTGGGCTCGGTCCACCATTAAATGCTCTACATCTCCTACTCGACATATAAAATTTTTTAAAGTAAGGCGTAACCGTGTGCGACCATGTAAGCGGTGGCAAAATTGGTCCGATCCGTATCATTTTCAATAGCGTTCGTCCTTGGATCAAAATACTTCAGTGTACCAAATTGCATAGAAATATCTTGAAAATTGCGGCCAGTGGGTTGAACACAAGAAAACGGAGCGGACAGATAAAACATAAATTGTTTTGGAAAATCAGTCCAAATCGATCGGTGTAAAAAAATGCGAAACTATTTCAGGCTATTCCGTTGCATACAACCTTACAAACTGAATATACCCTCGTACCAGAAGTAGTATAGGTGATATTCTCCACACTTTATTCTATTTATTCTTTTCTTCTCAAATTATTTGCTTTTATTTTGAAAAAAATCGCATGACACTATATTCTGCTTGAAATCTATTAAAAATCCCTGTTACTGCGTAATATTTAAAAAAAAATTTTACTTTGCCTGCCTTTAGGCTTGAATTGCTTTTAGCAAAAATTAATAAAAAAAACAAGAAAGAACATTATAGTCGGGCAAGGCCGATCACTAAATACTCTGCACCATATTGTCTAACACAATTCTTATATTTATTATAGAAAAAAATTATGTCTTGTTTCCATATAAAAGCATATTTTTCATGTGCGTATTTATGGGAAAGCGGGGCCAACGCCCAATCTAATGTAATACAAATTTAATCCTTACATAGGGCAAGATCCAAAAATGGGCGTAGATGGGACAAACTTAGTATCGCCATATATTAAAACATAGACTTTTATGCTCTAAAAAGGGTCAATGCTCATGAAAATCCTTATTAGGGTAGGATCCAAAGAATAGGCCGGAATGGTCCAAATTTGCTATAGTTAATTTTTTTATATTAATTAATTTTCATTACGAAGCATTGAAAATTATACTTTTTTGTCGTATGAACTTCAGTTTTCATTATCAAAATTGGTTCAAAAATTGCCCAAGCCGGTCCAAAGTTTTCATATCAATTGCGAATACCGAAATATTACTACTTAAGCACTGTTGCCGAGAAATTATGAAAATAGTGATTTTTTTTTATATGGGGAGCGGTCGATCCGAATCATTTTCAATAGCATTCGTCTTTGAGCGAAAACACTTCAACGCATCAAATTTTAACAAATAATCTCAAAAATTGCGACCTGTAGCTTGAATGCAAATTTAGTGGACAGACATCAGACGGACAGAGAGATCGATTCAGATTATGATTCTGAATCGATTGGTATAATAAAAATTGGGTCCATCTACTACAGTACTACTTCTACGTGTTACATACGTCCGGATAGCTTAATATACCAATATACCCTGTACCGTAAGTGGTGTAGTGAATAAATATGAATAACAAAGAAAACCATACCCATGCAATAAAGAAAACGGCCAAAATTCTGCTTTAAATTTAATTTTTTAACAAATTTTATCTTAGTTCTCTCTGTCCCTCTCCCTCTCCCTATCGGTTGAAATATTAAGTTTTAAAGATGTGGCCTTGCGATTACGTATTTAAATTATGCTAACTCTAATATAACTATAACTAGAACGACTGAACTTTGTATATATAAATTTGATTAAATACGCTTGAAACGGTTTGAAGCTATTTATGGCAAAGTTTGGTTTACCCTGGATATTAGAAAAAATTGTAAAAATTGATAATAAGCAGCAACAGCGAACGCGGCAAAACGCCTACCCGCACTGCGATGAGTCGTTAAATCGCAAACTGTTGTTTAAAATATAATCAAATTTTAATGAATAGTGAGTTTACTTTATAAAATTATTGTTTCTTACTTATTGTTGTTGTTGTTGTTATTATTATTATTATTATTGTTGTTGTTGTTGTTATTGGTACTGACAGAGATGTTTTTGTGTGGTAAGCTAGCCAGCCAGCTAGCTAGTTAGCATTATTTCATTATCAAAACGATTGCATTTTGAAGCTTAACTTTCTCAGGGCACACTAAACCAGAATAAAATCGTGTTAATTCAATTAATATGTGAATGTTGCTTCTTTCTTGCTTTTATAAAAGAAGTTATTTTAGACAATAATGTCGTCATGAACCTCGACATAGATGTCCAACATTTGAAACATTTTTTTTTCTTATTACTGTTGAACTAGTTACCATTCTTTCGTTCACTTTCTTTCGTTTTCTAGATTTTTGTAACGATCATCCATCATTTTGCCCAAGGGTCTTCGTAGTAGTTTTGCAAGAACACGCTACAATTAAAAAAAAAAAAAAAAAAAAAAAACAACCAAAAACTTACCATGACGTTGACACAGATACGAATTGTGACAGAAGTTTAACGATTATTATTTAACCTTGCGGAACGCAACTAAGATTAATGCAGATCGCGATACGGATTTAATTTTGTTTTATTATTTTTTTTTTCTATAGGAATATATTCCGGCGTATAATGATCGGTCACCAGTCATAAGAGAAATGAATGTGTTTTCTCTTGTTATTATAGATTTTGGATTCTACATCAATTTCGGTATGCCGAACGAATAATTCCAAATAAAAATAAAATGCTTCAATAAATCAATTATGTTATAAAGTAATGTTAATAAGCGACGCAAATTACAAACAAGAAAAATGCCTGATGATTCCTGATGTCTCCGCGATGTTCCTCCGAATTGTATCGGCTAAAAGTTAAGGCAATTTTTCGTATAATTAAAATATCAACACTATGTGAAGTTAACAAAGCCTTAAGATTAATTTCTATCCAAAGTCCTTTTAATTAATCCTTATAAACATAGTAAATTTGCTAATGAATCTTTAATCTAATCAAGTTGGCATTTGTAAAACGAACCTTTCCAAGCTTATGACATATATTTCCCAAGTCTTTTAATGTATGCATATGTGTCATCTTTTTTTATTGCTTCTTTCCAAGTTATACCAAGTGCTACTTACTCTTCTGTATAATAATCAAAACAAACGAATAATAACAACAAGAAAACAATTTATTATAATTATGGAAACACATGTTCCGTACACTTCTTCAGAGACTTAAGCTTATTGCCTAACAGTAAATAAATGAGTTAAGAGAGAGAAATTAATTCTTTTTAGGTTTAGTTTAAAAGCGGCAGCCCATTAGCAAGCAACTACCTTTTTTCCGAATTCGTTTAACTGCGGCGGAAATTTGTATAATATAATTAAAATTAAAAAGATAAACGCATTCATTCACTTGCTTAAGAAACGTAAACATAACTCAGTAGGTGTCAGTTGTCACTGACAACAGAACATTAGTTTACAAAAAAAAAAAAAAAATTAAAAGAATACGTATAGGTTTCAGTTGCGCTTGCCTAACTTGCTTACTCTGTAGCGTATAGTCGATTTTTAAAGACGGCGAATACGCGACTCAGGTATCTAGTAAAAGCCTAAGTAAATTTTGTTTGTGTCATGAATTCTTCTTTTATTTCTTCTTTACAATTGTTTCTTTAGTTCCGTTAAAGAAGCTTATTTATGTTCTATGTGTGCCATGTGCATGCATAGGTCATGTTTTCATATTTATATTTATTAAACCAGTAAAGGGAGAATAAAATAATTGCTTTTTGTATACACAGAATATTTTCTTTTACTATTTGTTTATGTGTGTGTTTGGTTAGTGTGAATTTAAGAATTATAAGTGTCAGTGTCATTCTTCAAGTGAAACCGGAAGCGAAGAGTCAGTCATCTATTACAATCAACATTCATCATACCAATCATTATCGCTTGTAGATTATAAGTTGTGCTATATGTTTATTAAACAAAATGCTAAAATACAAATACATTCCACCGCATAAACTTAGATCGCAATCACAAAATCCCACACCTGAGGCAACGCCACGTTTAAGCACTAAAACCAGTAACACCAACAATATCGGCACCATCTCCTCAACAGCTACTACACCGCAAAATTTGTATATTCTTCAAAACTCAAGTGACTTCTATGGCAGCGTCAATTCTTTACTCTACGCGACACCCAATAATTTATTACGCAATTCCGATCTTAGATCTTCTAATAATTCGCTTAACTCTTCTACTAGCGGTACGATTAGATCGCGGAAGACACGTCGTGCACCATTGCCTCCCGCCCCTGTTAAAGAATTGTTTCCATCCACTGAAACCATTAACAGCAGCTCGAAAGCGTCTACCCCCGCATCCAGCACGGTAGGTACGCCAAAGTCGGGACGAAAGAAACGACCGGCCCCGGCGCCTCCCAAGCCTGCTAGACTTGAAACACAGCTAAAAGTAGATTTTGAGCTTAAGTCAAAAAACTTGCTTAGTTACCCTCTGCAAAGCGAATTGGACTCGAAATTATCCGATGAAGAGAAAGCTTTGTTGGAGGGTAAGACTTTGTCATCCTTAAAAAACGACAATTCCGAATTTTGTGTTTCATTAAGTAATAGGCAAAGTTCAAAACGTTTAATACCGCTTGATAAGGAATTACTCGAAGAACATGGTCAATCCGCACACGGAGAACAAAATCAACAACAGCAAATAGCCAGCCAGTCGG
The DNA here is from genome assembly GCA_000688735.1 of Glossina austeni. Lineage (NCBI taxonomy): Eukaryota > Metazoa > Arthropoda > Insecta > Diptera > Glossinidae > Glossina > Glossina austeni. The sequence continues at coordinate 963,224 of KK502411.1, read as the reverse complement.
ATGATTTCAAAGAACGTCATCAAAAACAAACAATACATCTGGAAAGTGAATTAGAAGAAACAAACGTTGTCTATAGGCGTCTTTTAATACCCTCTGATTTGGATACTCCACCCCGTGAAACGAACCCTTTAATCGAGCATTTAAACAGAACATCATCGATGGGTGAACGTCAAATGGAGAAATTGAAAGACAATAAAGAAGCGAAGAATCGCAATCGTCAGTCTCAAATTTCGGGCGCCTCATCTGGTGCTGAAGATTCTGATCCTCTCTTTAATAAGTCCATCCATGGCAAATGGAAACGACGTAAAGGTCCGGCACCTGCTCTACCAATACCACCACGAAGAGTTTTACAAATGCTACCGCTTCAAGAAATTAAACATGAACTCGAAATAATAGAGGTACAGCAGCAGGGTTTAGAAAAGCAAGGGGTTATACTAGAGAAAATGATACGTGATCGTTGTGAAGGCCAAAATGATGTACCTTCGAATACTACTAATAGTACTAAGTTAGCTGAAGAAAACGCTAAGGATGCAGAGCCGACATCGTCATCCGAAAATAGTCAAAATTCTAAAGAAGTCGAATATTTGATACTACAGTTGTTTGAATTGGTAAACGAAAAGAATGAACTGTTTCGCCGTCAAGCCGAGCTAATGTATCTGTAAGTGTTTATGACTATGGAATTCATTGCGAGCAGAGACCTTTGGTGTTTGCTTGCTTTTGTTTTGTTTTTTATTTTTGTAAGTCAATCTTTCTCTTTACAACATTTTTACTATTCTGTTATTTACTAGACGTCGTCAACACCGTCTTGAACAAGAGCAAGCGGATTTGGAATATGAGATCCGGGTCCTTATGGCCCAACCTGAGCGGAATAAAACTGATACGGACAAGGCACGAGAAGAAGCTCTTATTGAACGTTTGGTAGAAGTGGTGCAATTGCGGAACGAAGTGGTCGATTGCCTCGAAATGGATCGCATTAGAGAAATAGAAGAAGATCAAGTAATTCCCTCCACAAAATCGTTCTTTCTATCTAATGGCAATTGATAAAATATATGTGAAAAAGGTGTCGAAAGGGAAAGCGGGCCTAAAGGCGAATTCGTCTAAATTTGCATTTATTTTCAATCTCTTTTTCTTTTTTTTATGCATCGTCACCACAGAATTCAATGAATGTTTCGAGTGGCATGCTGGAGTCCTCTTTATTTTTTTCCAAAAAAGTAAGACAAGCGAATTAGAATAGAAAGCAGCAAGGATTCACAAAGAAAAATGAGCTTTGATTTCTTATCTAAGTTTCAATTTCAAATATTTGTCACTCTTTCTTTCTTTCATTTGTACCATCATAAAAATGGTCCTACTTGCAATGACGTTACAAATATTAATCGTTTTTAGTGTATTTGCTTTCTTTAGTGTATGGCTTTCACCTTAGCAAAGTCTTACAAGGTTCTTCATTATCCTGTTTATCCTATATTTATATATACAAACATATATACATATGTGGAGGTTTAAATCAAGCTTTGTTTGTATTGGATTCTTTCGAGTTCATATGTGATAGCAGTCTCACTTGCAAGCCGCAGTGTTTTTATCGATCCTTGCTGATACTTCTAGTACTGTATTCAGCAAAAATATTAGGCAGTGCACAGATCGATTCGAATTTTTTCCCTTGACATTCAAATGTCGATCGTCAATTACCTTTCGCGATCCGATCTCAATTCGCGTAAGAATTATGATGAAAAAATTGAATTGGAATTGTGAACTTAAAAGCAGAAAGGAACGAACATCAAGACTATCATTATTGACCGAAATTTGCCATTGGTTTTCTTTCTTCTTCTTCTATTCACGTTTACCCATTGGTTCTTCTGTTTCTAACTAAAGCATAATTCGTTTGTTGCAGAGCATCAAACAACGTTTGGAATCGCATATAGCGAAACGAGACGAAGATGAAATGGATAGTAAAAAATCGACTAATGTGAAATTATCGAAAAAAGAGAAGAAGAAGCAAAAGGAAGCTAAGAAAGTTAGCAAAAGCAAGAAAATAGACGCAGACAAGGTAAAATTGAACAAGTGAACTTAATATGTTAAGACAATTATTTCAATAAATTTCTTTTTTAATATGATTTTTGCAGGACGCTGATGAATCGGAAATTACGTTGGATAAACAAAAAATTAAAAAGAAGAAGAAAATCTTTCTTTTTTAAAACTATGATAGAACTAAAACTGAAACTCTTCATCTTCAATGTGGCTCTCCGTCTTTAAAGGAAATAGTAATAAAGTAAATAGAATTCCTCTTGTGATAGCTGTAGGCCAAAATTCTAAAAAAGAAAAGAAAAAATTTCAATTTTTTCATTATTCTACTAGTGAGCTAAGCTCGTACTAAGAAGTTTTTCTTTCGCAATTAAAAAAAAAAAACAAAAAACAAAAAACAAAAAACAAAAAACATAAAACAAATCTTCATTTGAGACTTCCTTCTTACAAAACTATCTGCAATAGACTGAAGAAGTCTTTTTTTGAAATTAACAATAACATCATTATTTCCAATGCATTGTTTATTTTAAAATTAAGTTTTTATTATTAATTCTTTTTTTATTATCAAATCTCAATTATAAAATTATCTAGTTTTTTAGTTTTTATTACATTGAAATAAATATGATTTTAATTTTTAAAACTTTTTAAAACAAATCTTTAATAATTAGAACTAACGTACATAAAACTAATTAAACTTAAGCAATTTTTATTTTTAAACGATCGGACAAATAACATAACAACATACAGGATCATAAGCGATTCAAGAAAATATATTTTTTTATTAAAATAAATGTTAAAAGAAATATCACGAATAAGTGAAATATCGCATGCATCATGGTATCTAACTTTTCTTGCATGAAAGAAATTATTTGTATTCGGTTCAATTCGAATTTTCTGATATTCATCCAGCATTACATACCGCTTCTTATTCCTATTGTTCTTCAATAATTTAGTTTAATTTTATTTTAATAAGCGTATAAGCTGGAAAGAAAACGCATACTATCGTAAGCATATATTTTAAATGCACATTTAACGTTTTGCACGTTCGAAGATAGGGATAAGGTTAGTGCACAAGCAACAGTAAGATATGTCTGCATGTTTTACGTCTGCACCTGGTGTGAAACCTTAATCAGACGGGTTGCCTACAACCATTGGCAATCGAAAGGTAGTTGATTGACGACCCCTCATGGAGAGAGACAATCCCCATTGAAGGGGGCCTCGCTACCCTGAAGTACCGCAATAGAAAATGAGTGTGGGCCAAATTCTCGCTTAGTGGCCTGCGCCGAGGCCTATCTAAGCACCTCTTAAATAGCTCCCTGCGAAACTTTGGGTAACCACAGCCACCACGAATACTCCCCGAAGGGCCGTACCCAGCAGTCAGGCAAGAAGGCATTCTCCGGCATTCCGATGGGTAGTGTGCATCTTCCTGCCGGAGCAATCCTACTTTGGGCAACCTGACCCCCGTGGACACCCTTTAACTTCTTGGCTTATCTTTCAAACCAGAACTTACACCAAGCTATACAGCTTTGGGTGATCTCATACTGTACGCGGCCGCAGCCACACTTGCCTTTGGACTATCCACACGTCCCGGACAGCCAGTCCTAACTATCCTTTCTCAAGGGAAATAAAATGCTTCCAAGGTTGTCGTCGCACAGCACACACACCCAGCTTTGCCTCAGCCCACTTGATATCGCTGGTCATCATCATTAGATGACCTCCACCAAAAGAACCAAATAGGGAAAGAAATGCTCCTTTTCAAATTAGAAAAGAAGCCCCTTCCGACTAGACCCCTTCCGTTTCCAATGAGAAAAACCTATCGCTAGGTTATAGAAAGGAAGCCTTAAACGTTTCTTTGCCATTGACTGTGCGACTCTCAAGGAAAAAGCCAAAGAGAGTCATAATGCAGCAGAAAATGTTTTATAGGGAGCACCACGAAGAGGTGAAGGTTTCGGCACATCTATGGGTAAACCAGGAGACCCCATAGTTTCGCTCCCCATGCAACAGTAAGGGATGCATAGAAAATTTATGAACTTTCGCTAATACTTTGGAAATCAAACTAGCTAACTAACAAGAGAGGAACGAAATCTCATATCACTACTCATCGCCACCAATATATAATAGCTTTGAACTCAGCCAAAGACGATTGGTCGCAAAGCGGACGACTTATGTACAGATTTTATGACCTGTTGTTCTGAGCTATATTTTTTTTGTAGGATGAAAGATTAGCGAGATTTGGGATTAATATTAAGCTTTCGAGTAGTTGCGACAGACAGAGATACATATGGAAAAATAGATGAACTCGATTAAGTCAATTTTATTTAGGGCATCAAATATCTAGAGAGTTCTTAGTATCTTCGATGTATTTGTATGCATATTATGACAAGGATGGGAGTAATTTTATATGTAAAAGCCTCCTATATATTATTATAGGTGTATATAGATGTAAAAGATCTTAACTTTAAAAATAATTTCAATAGATAGGCACCAGATTCGTTAAAAATGACTGCAACTTAATTGTTATCATGTTCTTCGAGACTTTTTTCAATTACGAAACTGAGTAAGAAAAGGCAGAAGAGGAAAAAAAGCTGAAGTTGAGTAAAGTTCTGTAATACCGGATGAAAGGTATCAGCCAACCGTCAAAATCTTATAACGCACGATATTTTTCTTTTTGTTACTATGACCAATCACGCAGGGGCTTCAGAGCTTCTACTCGCTCTTATCATAATCTTGTTCGCTTAGTGTTTTTGTAGGCACTTTTCTTTACAGATCACTAATCGCTTTAGAAAAGGCTCAAATTCGCGACATAGCAGGCATAGTTTCATGAGCCAAATCATTGTCCTTCTCCTTGTAACCCCCTTCCTCAATTAGTTTTTTTTTTTTTTTTTTATGTTGACTGCTACGAGCAACATCTTCCGAAACAAAGACAACTAAAATATCAAAAGAGCAGAATTTTCGCTTCACAACCCCATGTCCATCGAAGTAAAATGTTAAAATATATAGTGCACTCTTGTAGCAGTCTTACTTACCCCATTCTACCTCTCTATGTGTTAACTGTTATTTGACATTAGGAACTATTAGTTAATCATGGTCACTTGTCATACTCCATTTTTTATTTATTTTTTTTTTTTCTTATGGCAATGAAAGCTGAAATATGGCAGTGAAATGTGTGTTTTACTTGAGCGCAGATGCGATTTGAGTATGAGAGAGTTTCGTTTATAAGGATTTCAGAATTGACTGAAAAGAAAAGGGCTTGAAAAAGCACATGCTTGCGCAGATATCGTTCGCAAAATCTTTTCAAAAAATATATATCAGAAGCATATTTAAGTTCGCAAGAAATGTACTTAAGATAAAAGTTTCCCAGCACATCCGCAATCGCAAATAAACTAATTGCCGTCCATCTAAATGCGATCGAAGGCAAATTGATTTTCTACCTTTTCTCACATATCGCAGACGTGTTCGCGATTAAGTCTCGCTTGAAATGCAAGCAAATACATTTTAGGTGAATTTAAATTTTCGACTACTATTTTGTGGTTCTGCAAACCACCAATTACCCACATACTTAAATAGGCGCTCATATATGAAAATCTCTTTCCTTTCATCGCATTTCGACTACACACGATCTACTTTCTGTTAAATAGTCTCTTAAGCAAGATAAAATGACGAGAGACTAAAGTGAAAATGTTCGGGTAAAAGTCTCTCTTACTTTCTTATTCAGAAACACCTAGTAAGCGAGTAATGCCAAAAAAAAAAATAGTGCTCACATTTTTTCAATCAAATTATTTTATCAAATTTTGTCGTACAGAAAATTTGGAAACTTTCAATTCTTATTTCACGGAACTTTTTTAAATTGTGAAAATAAAAATATACATAAAAAAAGTTTTAATGTGAAAATTTTGTTAAAAGGCCTAGTTTTTTTTATATTTATTTCGACCTTCCACACATATTTTTTAAGGTATAAGCGCAAAATTATTTAACGTGTTAATCAGAAAAACTTAATTAAAAACCTAGAAAAAAATAATAAAACAAAAACCTAATATTTGTTTAAAACAAAATCGCAATTTGTATAACGTTCTGGGCAAGTAGGAAGCGAAGGTTTAAGAGCTAGTTATGTCGTACCAAATTAAGTCTACCCCATTTTTCCGGCGTATGGTTACGACAAGCAAGAAGAATGGCCAGTTGCAGAAGCTCAAGGACGAGTACGAGCGTATTAAGGACTTTAACGAGCGCACAATTGATATTAAAATGCGTCAGGTGCGTTTGAAACGTTTGTTTAAGGAGATTGAAGAGATCAAGGAAACCAATTTGAAGAAACTGCGTATGGTTAAAGAGAAAATGCTCAAAAATCAGATGCCATTTTATCGTGACGATTTATCGAAATCGGAGAAAAATCGTAGAAGAAGCCATCAACCTAGAAGCTCACCGGAGCAATCTAAAGCAATGACTCGGATATGTAGTGAGGAAAGTTTTCGCCTTGCTAAACGATCAAAACTCAACTCACCACCGAGAAAGGCGCAAACGGATGAAGATGAAGAGAAAAGTATGGCACGTGTTATCCGACGTCTTACTTATGGCAATCGAGTATCGAGTTGGAATATGAAGCGTATGCTTATAAATAGTTTGAACGGAGAAGTTGACTGTGGCTTGCGTGAGACCCTTAAAGAGACTCGTCGTTTCTTAAGCAAACCTTTCACGCGTACTGATCCCGGAATAACATCGGATATAATAAACACAAGCAAAAATGAGAAACTAAACCATCGCATTAATAATGGAAACAGTGTTTCCCATAACACTATTCCCAAAACGTCAAGCCATCGCAAGAAGTACGCTGCCGCAATGGATAATGTGGAGGTCGCTTCTAATAAGAAATTGACTGGTAGTAACATGTCGGAACGATCTACAATTGAAGATAATCTTTATGAACAATCTCCTGACGAAGCCAGAAATCTTAAGGGTAGCGAGGTGATTTATCCTTATCTTTCATCAGAAAGACAAAGTGAAGATGATGAAAAACGTATAATCGCCCGTAAACGTTGGGGTAAAATTTCCGGAGTAATAAACAGTCCATTTGATATTAACAAGTGTACTAGAAATTTGGAAACGCTAGAAAAGTGTCACAACGATTTAGAATATCAACTGCGCACTATCTCCAATGACACCCATTTACCGCAGAGTCAAATTATGGTTCAAGATGAGCAATTGAATTTATCCGAAAACGACGATGACAGCCTTATCGAAGGTGAGGTTCTTGTTAACAAGGAAATCTTATTTGAAGATGCCAGCCCGCGTTCTGCAAGTGCAACACCGAAACTAGGGCCCACGATACCGCCACCACCTCCACCACCATTTCTGTTTAATCTTTATCAAAGCTATAGAAAAATGTCCTTCCCACCAGACAATCAAACTATAAGCAATAATAACCGAATTGCAACACTTCTTAAAAACTATCCACAGATTTCTTACGAATTGCCAGCCGTGGAAAACCAATGCGGTAGCGCATTCCGCGTGCAAAGACTACGTGAAATTTTTGAGCATAAACCTTAAGGTTTCCATCACCTTTATAATAATAATAGTAACAATAATAACGACACATCATACCAGAGCGTAGCGATATAAGAAAATTCGCAATTAATATCCGACGCATATTTTGCCGCTCGAGAAGTCGTATATGCATTTCGCGTTACGCTTTACGAATAATTTTAATTAAAGAAAAGTTCCCTTTTTTTTGCGCTATCGAAATGTCTCCTTTCGCTAGTTTCTCAAATTCTAAAGTACGACGTGAGGTAACTAATGTACAATGTTAGTTGACGACTTGCGGCCCAGAAATGAAAGGGAAACGAAAAACCCGGAAGTCTTATGAACTTTCATTGTAAAGCATAGTGTAAACGGCTCGAATAAAGACTCTGCACTTGCATTTTTGCTTAATAAAAAATATGAAAAACTGTATTTTGTTATTATCATCATTGAACGCCTATGGGGCGGGACGAGAGATAATAAATACTTACCTACTTATGGCATTTTGCAATTTTTGAAAGAAAACTAATTTCTTAGCACAGCTTTGTTTCTTTATTTATTTTTATTTTTTCTAAAAAAGTTGGTAGAAAGGCGAGAGGGCAAAGAGTGGAGAGGATAGGAGAGGAGAAGAGAAAAGAGAAAAAGATTGCTTCGTTTATTATACGAATTTTGCTAAGAAAATACCAGATTTTCTTGAGCATTTAGAAGCAACGACATCTCTGCGCCGGACAATCGGAGCCATAATTAAGGCAAGCGTCCATACAGTAAGTATCTGCACCCTCTTTGCCTTCCAATTCACCAATTGCGACACACTCTTGCCTAGAAAAATTTGGGTAAAAAAAAAAAGTTACAAAAAATAAACTGCAAATGAGTTGAGGCCGGGGATCATAACATTAACACTTACGGACAATAGCAGGCCGTCTCCGGACAATTGGGAGGATATCGTAAGCAATTGTTTTCGCACCATTTATCCATACCGGGCAATACTCGAAACGCCGGTGACGCAATACACTTCTGGTCTCTGCAAGAAGGCATAATTCTGTGTATTAGCGAAAAGAAAATACCGCTTGGAAGCTGCCAGTACAATATGACGACGACCGGCTTTTATATTCTTCAAATGTCGTTAACAAAAAAAATATTTTCCTTTAATTTCCTTTAATTTTCTTTTCAACCCATCAGACATATTTGAGTGGTTGGGAAATGTCCCAATTTATTTACTTTTTGTTTTATTATTTATATTAATTTATTTTTTTTTTTTTCGTCACGAGTATAGGAATCTTATTGTGCTTCATTTGAACTGTGGAAAAAATTTGAAAAGTTTTATTATTGATAAAATAATTTCTGTTTCATTCGAATAAGTTTTATACGGCATCTATCAAAATTTATAAATTGCGTGAATTTTTTATATTTGGGTATTTTGCGAAGTGTCAGTAGATTTCTTAACATATTGCAGAGATAATATTACGCTATCCTTTGATCTTATCTCTTGGATTTTACATAACAAAAAAGAATTTCGGAGACGTAACGTCAATTGAATCAATCATGAATCAACGCTATGGAGCAGCTTATCATCAAACAGTGAAAGTCGATAAGGAGAATGAAAATGCCGAATTGAAAAAGCGCACGCAACGTACACACGCTAAAGGTAAGAAGGAAAATAAGGAAACTGTTTAACTCGCACTTCAGTATTAGCTTTAGAAGGAGGCAAGAAAAAGGTGATAAATATCGCTCGCAAGGCAAATAAGGTAAGGTAAGGCAGGTGCGAGCACTTGTAGTCTTCGTATGTATTTGCCAGGTGACCTGGCCACGGAGCGTTTGAAAGTTATATAAACTGAAGTTGAAAGCGGGGTAGGTGGGTACTGAACGCGCTACTTTTTTTCGATAACAAAATTTACAAGAAAAAAAAAAATTGATAGTTGAGAAACCTAAAATAACATCAGGATTCAAAGATTTTTCAAAGACAACGCTTTCTATATATAAATTGCATAGCGAATGTTTTTTTTAAAGAAGAACGAAAATGAGTAAATTAAGCAGCGTTCGGTTACTTAGGTGTATAAGACGTTGAAAAAGATTGATAGCAAAATGTTACAATATTTTTTTATTTGTTATTCTGCCTTAGCCGACAGATCGGAACCAGTTTGGGAACGTTTAAGCAGAGTGAAAAAGGTGCCCAGTACGGATTTAAATGTTGGGAGATTGCTGAACAGTCAGCATAATCTTTCGGTTAAATGTTCACAGCGTTTTCAATCTGCTCGTTCGGCACTTGATCCTTGTAGTGTTCCTTTGCAAGCGCGTCAACCTTTGTCGCTTAATTCCAATGAAAGTGCGAAACGTGGTGTTTTAAAGAAGGAGAGACAACAAAAGCGCACTATTGCACCACAGCTGGAAAATGAAGCTCTGGTTTATTTCTGTAAACCGATCAGTTCGGTTAAGGAAATAATGACTGCACGCAGCCTTAGCAATTCAAAATCTTCCTCGGATGAATATAAAACCGGGCATAGCAACATTCGAAATTCCAATTGTATGGAGGATGAAGATTGTGCTCAATCGCAACGTAGTCTCTCTGCCTCCGTCTCTAGCATTACTAAGATCGATAATGAATCGATTGATTCGAATGAAGATTTTAAAGACAGTTCGCCATTAGTTACTACACGATCGGCTCACGGCCCTACTAGCAGTACTCGTATTATATCGAATTTTCGAGATTTGTTGCTACGGAAGCAATTCTCGATGGAGAACGAAGATCTCAGTGTCCTCAAAGATGTGGTTAAAACCGATGAACGATATCGTAATTTAAATAAAAACAATTCAAGGTTATTCAAGGATATATTGAAAACTCAATTGGCGAACATTTTAAAAAACGAAATGGTTGTGAAGACTGCTCTCAGTAAGCTTGAATCGCGTCATGTTATCGCTAGTCAGGAAGTGCAAACTGATTGTGATATCGGTCCGCTTATTGAATGGCAAGCGGTGAATAGCATCGATGAGAAAACTAAAAAAGTCGAAGTTAATGTTGTTTTCAAAAACGTACCTTCCTTAGAGAAGGAAATTGTCATTTTAAGAACTTTAGGTGAAAAATTGCAGGCAACTCTTCGAAGCAGTGGTTCGCGGCATTCAGCGTCCAAAGATATGTTACCACTAACTTCCGGATCTATCGGAATCGTTAATTCCACCTCTTCAGTTCGCGATTATATTGTAATGCCCGAGCCCAGATTGATGGCATTCATAGCCAGCGTCGAGCAATATGTTATGATTGATGTGGAAATATTGGGTGTCGTTCTTGCATTTGGCGAAGTCAGGGAGTTTCGCATAGCCAGGAAGACTATAGTTGAGTTGAAAGAAGATGCTAATCGACCATTTTACATACCCTCCAATTGTGAGAATGCCGAACTAAAACGAACTTCGTTTAAAAAACTCAAAGAAAATCCTGATATATTGATGCGTTACTTACGACCCAAAAATAGCTTCGTATCGTTTAACATTTTGGACCAAGATCCGATATTTTTTAATAATATCTTGTTCAGTAAGGCATCTTCAAAATTATCATTAGCTATTTCGGAAAAGAATACCGATTACATCGAGAAAACTGAAGCCAAAATGGTTATATGCGAAAGCAGTGATAGTTACATAACGAAAGAACAGTTGGAAAAACTTTCCAATGTTAATAATACGCAGCGTAAAATAAAATTAGAAAATAAGAGATCTATGCAAACGATGACCAGCACGAGTCAGCTGCCTAAAGAGCAAGTAGTTGCTAGGGTTGACAAGCAGACCTCATCGCTCTTTGAACCGCCGATACGTGGCAAACTATGTCGCAAACGTATACGTCAAGGGGGTACTCCGATGCCTATCGAAATGGAACTCGAACCAAAAAATTCCCTTTTCAAAACGATTCTCGTGGGCGTGGTGCAAATTTCGGTATTTTTATTCCTCATTATGGCTTTCACATATCCGGGACCACGGTGTTAACTGCAAGCCTATTTGCGGCGAAAATTTTAAGATTAATTAGTAAGATTTTTTCTTCAGCTAAACTACTTTTAGCGCACTAAACACTTGTTTAATTTTTGGTGTATGACGAGGACATTATTTGTGTATAATTTTTTTTTTTAGTTTTCTTTTTAGCTTTTTTTATTTTTTTTTTTGTGCTACTTTTTAAGCGTACCTTGTCTCTTAATATAAATTAAAAGAAATTACAGAAGTTAAGTTTCTGGCTAAGATTTCGTTTCCCGTGTCGGATTGAGAATAATTTAGCTTCAGTAATATCTTTTTGCTTCATTTACTTGTTTATTATTAATTGTGATCCATGTCCGAATTGAACAGAATTGACAATAATGCGAAGAATTACTGTTCAAATTCCCTTATGAAAAGGTCATTCTCTTCTATTCTGAAGAGGGCACTCACTTCTGTGTTACTTCTTTTCGCGCGAACTCATCAAAATTTTGTTATTTGTTGAAAAAAATAAATGCCTGCAAATTTGATTATGTTTAGTGCTATTTTATTTAAGATCAGAAAAGGTATTTGAAACACGAAATGCGAGCCCCAGCCCCATCACGTTTGCCAGATATATGCCAGAGGCATAAACATGTATGTTTTCGCACTTTCCCACGCTAGCTGTGCGTTGGATCTGACCACTGGTGGTACAGGGTATATTAAGTTTATACGGACGTACGTAACGTCCAGAACGGCTTGAGTTAGATCCACCTTCTATTAAACCGATCGATTCGGAATCATTTTCTGAATCGACCTAAGCCTGCATGTCTGTTCGCCTGACGTCTGTCCATGTAAATTTCTGTTCAAGCTACAGGTCGCGATTTTGGAGATATTTTAATAAAATTTGGTACACTGACGAGTTCTGACCCAAGCATGGACGCTATTGAAAATGGTTTGGATCCGTCCACCATAAACTGGGTTCAGCTGTAATTTTGCCGTTTACTTGGCCTCATTTCACAAATGAAGGCAAATCCGACCTAAGGGTATTAAACTCACCTACATTACTGGACGAATAAAACAGTTTCACGTGAAGGGCACGCGTAAGTATGTGAGAACTACGCATAACAAAAGGGACATAATTTATAAACAGAATAAAAAAGAGGAGACCGAAATGGCTATCCTGAGGCACACCTGACCTAACAGAAAGTTAGTAATAGTCCTTTTGCCTTTAACAACACCACGCTGTAGATTAGACACTAACGATGATATAGGCTGCATCAGTCTGTTCGTCTTTAGCTATTCGCAAAGTTTAGAAGTGAAACCAAGTTTAGCTATTCCCCTATAGTTGTTCAGATTTTTTTCAACTCAATTTATATATTACGTAGAATGATATAGTTACATAACTTGGTTTCATCACACGCATGTGATTTCTTCAGTTTTTAAAAATAAAAATTCACAAAATAGAAACCGTTTTATGCTCGGTTTTAGGCACGATGTAGAGTGCAGCCACAAATAAACAAAAATAAAATAGAAAAACAAGGCGGCACACTTGCAAAAAAGACTGCATTTCCCATATCTTCAAAAAACGAATGCAAGCATTAAATTTACACTAAGCGCCCATTGCAATTTTATATAATTTCAATTAATCCGCCTGGCTGGCCGAGTAGGCAATTGTCTCGACTAGCAATTCCAATGATCGTGGATTCAAATCTCGAGGACGGTGGAGTTTTTAATAAAGCCGCAAAAGCCTTAAATGATGCTAGTGCTTTAAGAGTTTTGTCTCACAATTTATTCTCTGGCCAAATATATAATAATATTAATAATAATAATAATAATAATAATAATGAGGAAGAGGAAGAAAGCAAGAAAAGAATTCTAAAGAAAATCCTGCTTTTCGTAATAAAAAGAAAGCAAAACAAAAAAAAGATTTACTAACTAAATAATCTAATATCAATATTGTTTGTTTTTTTCTTTCACTTAAATGTATTTTCTTTTAATAAGACAATTTGTTGTCTGTTTTGTGTTCTGGGTTCGCTTTTTCATAAATTTCCCATCAATTCCCATCAATTTTCTTTTCCCCTCTCTTCTTCTTTTCAATAATAAAGGCTGTTATTCATTTACTATTTGCGTGCTTGTTATTATTCACAAAACAAAAAACTTGGCATCACTTACAAATTCGTGATGAATTACGTAGAAATAATTTTATATCAAAGCGATGCCCTTGTCGCATTCTTTATAAATTTCGAATTTCGAACTCGAAGATAACGATGTAGAAATCAATGTAAGAATCGCGAATTTTTACTTGGCTTCACTTTCTTAAAACATATGATTTCTTTAATTTCAAAATAACAATAATCTTAAAAAGTTTCCGGTTTTCTTAATTAGAGAAAAATTCACTAAATAAGTAATTAAAAATCATTAAATAAGTAATTAATGAAAAAATGTCTTCTTTTTCCATATAAATATTTTTTTAATAAAGTGATTTCTGTCGGCTGTGTTGCTCTAGTTGTCTTTCCGGGAAATTTGTCATATCTTTATTAAAGTTTCTTTTATCCGACCGCGTTTTCTTTTATTGTTTGTTGGTCCACATGTTTTTTGTTTGCGGTTGGCATAATTGCTGTTATGTAATATAAAGCATTGTTTGCCCTTAGGGGACCTGATTGGTATCCTTTGTTGCCTCTGTCTCCTATTGAATCAAGCAATCGCTTGAAACTGACCGGCTTGCCTTCTCTAGGAGTTACTTCTGTATATAACCTTTTAAGAGGTTCGCTTTATAGAGTAAATATATTTGACGTTTCAATTTGTTCTATAGTTTCTTTTCATCTCCTGTTTAAACTTAGGATGACACACGCTTAAGAAGCCTATCAGATTAATATAAATATTTTAGTAAGCAAACTGTAGGTTAAAGAGAAATGAAGTCTTCTAGAGTTAGTGTAGGTTCGTTATAACCTATACGCAACCTATTGTGAAAAGACAGGTTACGTGCTTTTTAATATTTCATTGCAAGGAGAGCAGAGAACATTGCGAGGGTCTACGGGAAGTTTTAATACTAATCTGATGCGAATAGTGCGTACAGCGTTGAAGACGAGTGATCGTTAGGTGTGAAATAACAATTTTTCCAAAAATATTTTCTTTTCTCTCCCTTTTTTGCTACTTTTTGAAATAAGCTTTCAGTAGCAATGTAAAGGCTTATGTTATTCTATAAAAATATATATAAAAACCAAAAAACAAATTAAGTTTTACTTACACCATTTCCATGATTGTGAATTATTTTAATTACTGTATGTTGCCCTGTATGGTATTTGTATTGTATTCACTTTAGTTTATGTTTGAAAGAAAGCTTAAAGCTTAGCATATATTCAGGATGCGATGCAAACATTGCTTACATGAACATTTGTAAACAAAGTCGTTGACAAAATAATAAAAATAATAAAATAAGAAATGTGCTTATAAGAATTATAGATGTTACCAACACCAATAAATTAATAAATAAAACAACAACATGGAGTTTAATTCTTTTTATTCTCATATTACATATAAAATTTATTTAAAAGGAAATTATGTAGATATTAAGCACCCATAAGCCTTTAAACGCATATTTACATGTTGGAGTTTTTCTTTTTTAATTTTTTAATATGTTTATGTAAAAGGTTAATGTGTCGCTATTATTTTTTTTGTTATTTTGGTATAAATTTACAGAGTGTGTGTACGTGTGCGTGTGCGTGTGCTTGTGCTTAAGTGTGTTATTATGACTTTATTCCGTTTTCTTAAAATCTCTAAATCCTTAAGTAACTGTCATGAAATCGTTAGCATATTTATTTATTTAGACGACATTAACTTTATAAAGCGGTTTTTGGCGCTGTTTACATATAACTCAGTTAATGTCTGGATGTTTGTCTATGAAAAGCAAAAAAAATTGTTTTAAAAAAGCCAACGAATACTTGCAATGTAATTAGTTTTTATACCCTACACCACTTGTGGTACAAGGGTATATTATGTTTGTGCGGATGTGTGCAACACTCAAAAGGTTCTATGATAGACACACGCTTATTATTGTACCGATCGATTCAGAAACACTTTCTGATTTTATTTAAGCATATCTGTCCGTCTGTCCGCCCTCCTTTCTTGTGTTCAACCTACATGCTGAAATTTTTAAAATGTCGTTGTATTTTGGCTCTAGGCCGAAGTGTATTGAAAATGTTTTAGATCAGAACATTTTTTCGACCACATTCCACATATAACGACCTTTTACAATAAGGAATAAATTATATTAAGCAAAGTAGCGTAGGGTATTTAACGGTGGGCCATGCCCCTCTATAATAGTTTTACTTGTTTGCATTTAAAAATAAACTCATTTCTCTGGCTTTTGCTTACCTTACAATTAACGGGAATATATTACGGCTTAGAGGAGCTCTGAAATCACGATAATACAATAGATAAGGATTTCTATTGTTAATGAACAGCGGAGGTCGGCCGCCTCCTGTATTTGAGACAATGGCTACATCAGCACAATTTCGAAACGTTTCTACAGATTTTAATAATGTGTCGTTCTTATAAAGACGAAGCAAATTTAAATTGATTTTCGAACCTACCGGCCTTACCACAACCCACGGCCTCGGTACCATTAGAACAAGTGCCCCACATGTTGGCGGTATAGTATGTCCATTGTAGAACGCATTGAGTGCAGGTAACATATGCCGGCAACCTTACTTTATAACGGAAGATATCCTTCTTTTTAGCATCACGTGGTATTAGGTAACGATACTCTCGCGAACCAGATATATACAAAGGGAAGCGGTTAAAACAATCCTGGGTGGCCTCTTTGCGTGGATTGTTATTTGGACACAAGTACATCTCAAAGCGCCCATAGTGGTTGGCTGTTAATTCCACCTCAACTTCGATTTCCTTAAAGATTCAAAAAAAAAAAAAAAAAAAGCAACAGAACGAAAGAAAGCATAAAAAATAAAGAAACGTTTACTTAAACTTATAAACACTTTAGCACTTCGTTTGTCGATCGATTAAAATTTCAATACGAGCTGATTGGCTTGAGTGTTAACAATTATAAATTTACTAATCTTGCCTACCTGACCGGCTGTGTAATAACGCGATATAATGCCTTTGCCATATTCGCCGCCAGCCTCGTGGGGGCGTGGTGTTTTTAAATGATACGCATCACCGCAAATACCACATCGACCAGCATTCTGTTCCCATTGCACTGCATAACCACCGCAAAATAATTCATTATCATTATAGTTAACCGGATTGGGATAACCGAAACGCCACATAGCATTACGTGCCGGTGGATCCATTAAACGACCGTGACCCTTAACTAAAGTTAAACATTCCAATAAACAACCGCCCAAGATAATCTATAGAAAAGAAACAATAATAAGAATAATAGTAAGTAAGAGATGAAAAATTATTACAAAATGAAAAACTTACCAAAATACTAAACGAACGCAACTTCATTATTAATATCAATCAAATATTATAGATGTACAGGTTTGATAAAAAGTGAAGCTACAAAAAAAATTTAATTAAATAAAAAGCGCGCCATAGATTTATTAAATTAAAAGTGCATCACGAGAGATCGGAATTCGCTAAGCATTTTACAAGGGCAGAATACATTCATCGGAAATTGTTAATACCGTTTTTTTTTTTCTTTATTTCTACATGAAGTAGACGGTAGCCCTAAAAAAACCGTCAGTTTACTGAGTTTGTATAACAAACAACCAGTAAGAGAATTATGTTCGATTGGGTCCTAATCTTTTATAGCCACCACTTTTTTCTAAAAAAAAAAAAAAGAAGTAAGTAAGGACGTTATAGTCGGTCAAGATCGATCATTAGATATCCTGCACAACTTCGTCTCATACAGTCATTCACTCATTCTCTTCATAATACACCTAAAATTATACAGTATTTTTACACAAATGCATACTTTTCATGGAAGCCCAGATATTAGAGGATGTTCGGAACATCACATGGCTTGATCCCAATTTAACAAACTTAGTTTGCTTTCTAAAAATTTTGTGATTTTTCAGTTTCCGTCAAAAAATATTAGAAATTAGACTTTCTCTCCATATAACGGCCTGCTTTTCATGATAAGCCCTATATGTGTTGGATATGTGATCCAAACACCCAAACCCCTAATTTTTTTGCTTAGTTGCTACGATGGATCAATTTTCCGTCATAAAATATTAGAAATTAAGTCCCTTTCCTGAAGGGCTTATGAAAACTCTAATGTGGAATGAGGTCGAACAAATAGACCCATGTAGTTCCACTTAGGTCCACTTAATTTTTGTGCCAAATTACTATTAAGAACAAATTTTCATCACAAAGCATTGATAGTTAGGCCTTTTTGGTATATAACGACACTCATGCATTTCCTGAATGTCAGCCGATAATATTTGAATAAATAAATAAAGTTTCACAGCAAAAACAAACTTTTTAGTTTTACGCCTATGTGGTGTTCAATCGTAAAAGAACTTAGAATTACGACCGAAAGGAATCGACTCAAATTGATATGAATTTAAATAAATATAAACGTATCTCTTTTACTCCTTCATTTTAAAACTTAATTCTCTCTTGAGTGCTATTTAGTGCAGGCATCGATGTGAAATTTAAGCCAAGTAAGAAATTTATATATTCAGTCGTGACCGAATTTCTCACACCCATCACCTTTACTTAGGGTAAAAGAAGGCGAAAAAAAGGGAAAAGAATTCAATTTTTATACACTATAAGATATATATATATATATATATATATATATATATACACTATATATATATTCTATAATATGTATATTGCGTGGGCGTGGTCGATTTCCCATTGCCCATTTTCAGAACGAAAGTGGTAATTTACATGGTGTATGTGTTGTACTTTATGAGTAAGTAACAAGCAACCAATACGGAACATAAAAGTGTCCACAGTTTTTGTTACATAGGCGTGGGGGCGTTGCAAGCGTCCCCTTTCACCGATTCGGGTCATTTTCAAATTATTGAGCAAATTTCGTACGCGTTATATTCACTTCTGCAAACGGTAGAATGTGTACTATAGATACTATACAGTTGAGCAGACAGACAGACAGACAGACACGCTTAGGTGCATTCCGAATTTGAAACTTAGCAGGAATTTATACACTATGAGGTTTTAGAAACTTGCTTTTTGGCGTTATAGAAGTACTGAAAGAAAATTAAGTTTTCATACACTATAATAGCGAGTGGCGGTATTGTAGGCGTGTCTTTCGATGTGTGCAAGAACTCTCAATGACTGATTCTACCAAATTTGCACTCGACATCATTCATTCATTTTTGGGGCCAGGAGAATGTTTATTGCAAACATTGCACATATGGACAGACGGATATGCTGAAATCTATTCAGATATATATTGACGCCGATCTTTGCGAAGTTTCTGAAGCTTATTACTGGGCGTTGCAAACGTTTTGACAAAATGAATATATCTCTCATTCTTCGATAGCGAGTAGTATAATAAAGAAAATGAAAGGATTTGGTAGAGAAGAAGAAGAAGACGAATGCAATCAAAGGATATGATGAACATGAATGATTAACATGTTATGCTTTCACATTGCAGAGAATAATATAAAAAGAAATGTGCGGGAATTCTCAGTAAGATATAAATATTTGCGTTTTTTTTCTTTTTATTTTTTTTTTTTTAATATAAAATAAGTTTTATATCTGGTTATGACCATGTGCGTAATTATTGCACGTTGTATAGGTTCAATGAAATCATTTAATTTGACTGACAAGTGACTCTTTCCAGATGCGCTGCAACTTTTTAAATGTTTTCTTTCTTTTCTTTGCGTTTAAACTTGAAAGAAACAAAAGTAAAAACGATCTAAATTTTTCGTATGAGATTTTTTTTTTTTTTTTTTTTGGGTTTTGGGTGTTTTTTTCAATAAATTATAAATTTTATGTTATTTTTTAATGGTTATCTTATTTTAATATGTTTATACAAGTGAACATATAAACACAGGGTATATGTGCCATGGTATCATCGAAAACTTGAGGTAGGTTAAGAACGGTTTGTTTTTTTGCTGGCTTTGGCGTAAAAGCGACGCTTCGCCGATAGTTGTTACCCAGTGCGAAAGAACACTATAGTGATATGCGAGAAGATAAGAGAGAATAAGAAGATGCGAATTTATTAAAGCAATTCTGTATATTGCCAGCCATTCCGTCTCGTCTCCCTTTCTCTTACTCTCTGTAGAAACTGAAAGTTTACGGTGGATCGCAGTTAAAGCACATCCGGCTCTTTTATACGCTTCACAATGAATTTCGAATATTTCGCTTCAAACATTTTTACTTTGTTTTCAAACCTTTAAATGGGGCGAACGAAGCAGTAATCGTCTTTGTTCCTTGTTCACATTTTATTCAATTGCACAAGTTTTTCCATTCATCCCACTGGGTTCGCTTGAGTTTCGCACACTGAAATTGATACGTCCGTGGTTTGCACAAGAAAGCTGTGTATTTTTCATCCAAAACGGTTGTTAGAAAAGCCTTTGCATAAGCATTTGCAATCAATTTTATATCAACATGGAACGAAGGTGGTGGGTTGTTAGTAAATATTTGCAATGGTCAACAAGTAAGTAAGAGAGTAGGAAGGAAGGAAGGAAGAATTTTTCTTTTGGAAAAATCGGCTTTACGCAGTAACATCTTTCATTATTCTGACCAATGTCGCTGGGGGTATCCCCTACTTGCTCAACATGATGGCCGTCACAAGTAAGAAGTAAGGGAAGAGAGAAAGAAATGGCCGTCTAAAGCGCGCTTGTCCACGGATTGAGCACTTGCTACAGCTATTATCAAAGTAAGCGTAGCCTCATTTAAGAGCAATACGATCATTGCAATGGTTTTTTAGCACTTCGATATTATTTTATAGAAAGATTTGCGGAGACTCTTGAAGTGTGAGTCAATTTCCTTAACGCTATCCTTTGAAATTTACAAAAATTTACAAATAAAAGTCATTGAGTGTGAAATCCAAAGAATGCGATGGGTTGGGCAGCAATTCCAACTTCAATTTATGCAAATTTCACCATTGTAGCCTTCGAGTTGCCATAGCGTACACACCACTTGTTTCTTCGCTTTTTGGGGACGTTTTCTTCGGCAATTTCCTCCTTCTATGAACGCGAATTGCTTAACCGTCGTTTTCCGTTTTTCAAAGTAGTCGCTGAATAGAATATCTCGCGCACGTCGAAATATGAACACACACATTGTGTAACATTGTGGGACAACTGTTTGCGTGTTTGGCTTTCGACTCATTCTTTCCCGTCAGCATACTATCAACACTATTCGCGAGTGTAGCGGTGGAACCATCATTCCCCTTCATTGTCAGATATCATACGAAAAATTCTCTTGATTTCTGCTTAATAGTTCTAAACAGCGCTTCGAATTAGGAAAGCATTGATGGTTTGGTGGGTGGAACAGCGTTTCCATGCCAAAATTTTCATGGAAAATACCATCTTTTGGTATCTTTAAGATGTCAGCTATCCTTTGCAATTGTATTTTTCGATTATCGAGAATAATTTCAAGAACTTTCGGAATTATTTCTGATGCTTTCTCCTGTAATCAACTCTTTTGAGCGTCCATTGCTCTCACTATCGTCCGTCTTCGCAATGAACTGCAAGGAACACTTATTAAGCCAATGCTGAGCTTGAAACGCTTTTTTCTCCTCGATCAAAAAGTTGCCTGTTAATCAATGCTCGAAATTCGGATTTTTTCCATCCTTTGGCAAATGACAAAAGCGACATCACTAAAATCACTACAACTCATAAAAACATGTTAGTTGGGTGGTGTATTACGCTTTCTATCAATCCAATGTAACTATCACTGTAACTGAGTGCTAGCAACAATAGCTGATGCAAATGCGTGGTATGCCAAAAGTCATGATACCGCGAATTGTCAGCGTAAAGAAAACCTCGCTCAGTAAATGTTTATAATTCTAACCTGGAATATCTTAGCCTCTCCGTTGTTACCAGCATACATTACTCCTTCCAACTAGAACGGGAATTGATTGTTTGTGCGAACGGTGCTCTCACACTTATAACGATACGCAAATATGAGTTTTTTGTGTTTTATCCTTAAAGGAACAGTTGCTCTTTTCGCAGGGAATTCATAATATTTCTGAAGGATGTGGCAATAGTAGTAACTAGCGATGGGCAATATTATAAATAGTGAACAGCCAGCTTTTTCCAATAAAACCTCGATTGTTGGAAAAGGTTATAACCGGAATAAGGTTATGCACCTAATACAGATGTGATAACTAAATTAGTATAGACGTTACCAAAATGGTCTAAAAGAAAACACAATATGATTATATTATAAATTGATGTCCGGTTGCCATAACCGTTTTCAGGAACGTTACTTTAATATCGCGCTGAAAAACACATGCCACCTACTACTTAAATTAAATTAAATTAAAACCTTTATAGCTGATGACAAATGTAATCAGTTTAATTTTTTTACTTCGCACGCGTTATTAATATTTAATCTTTATTAACTACATGGCTCAGTTGCTCAAAATAAAAAAAAACGAAAAAACAAAAAAAAAAACCCATAAATTTTATATATTATTTTTTAACTCCATATGTAAATATTGTAAGGCGCAGCTTGAATTTGTTTTACTCTCTGTCAACCGTAAGTGCATACGAGCGAAATTCCTTTGCGGTTTTTATACTCAGCAAAAGGGATAAACATGCAAGCACACCAATATAATAATCGGCTTAAATATGCAAAATAAAAAAACCCAAGGATCAAGCGATAAAGGATGAAAAAATATATAATTGATAAGAAGCAATTTACAATTGTTAAGGAAGAACATGGATATGGATGACGTTGCTGCGTGCGATCTTCACAGAACAAGCTTCCAATATAAGCAAGTAAGAAAGTGATAGCCGGCCAAGGCCGATTCTAACATAGCCATAGCGCTTTTCCCATACTCTACAATGCTGACTGAGCGGGACATATCCTTGCCCATTTCACACGCTTACTGTAGAAGCGCCCATCGAGTGGACGCGACAATCTTTAAAATTTTATCTGACGTAAGTAAGGAGGAGTAAAACCTTTCCTTATCCTTTTAATAAAGAGGTGTCCCCAGTTTATGCCGCGATGTGCGTTTGTCCTTGAATCGATTTGATATATAGTCAATAGCAGTCTTCGTGTGAAATTTGAAGACGAATTTTGAAATTTTGTCATTGGAAATATGTTTACCGCAGAATAATACACACAGGTGGACAGGTGGACAGACGGGAAAATTCACAGGCGGATACAAATGCATAGTCGTACATATGAACAGACGAGAAGTTGGACAGGGAAACAGATAGATAAACGGACAGACGGCCAGTTGGAAAGATGGATAGATAGACAAGTCGATTAAATCGATTAAATCGATTGAGAATTTCATCCCGATCAAGATTATAACGTTCACAAATGAATTGATGAACACCTCTCAACAGATATATCAACAATGCATATGTATGTATGTGCATATATAAAGATCTCTGAAGATCTCTAAAGTATTTCTGAATGTATAGCAAACGTTTTGAGAAACTGTTGCATAACAGAAATTTGAAAAATTTGAAAAGTATTTTTTCGCAGTTTGATACGCTGAGTTTTCGCATAACGCATCTCGTTTACACTGACGTTTTCTTCGACTTCGAATTAAAAGAAGAATAATTTTGAACATACCGTTCGTTCGTAAACTATTGTGCGAACGTAGTGAAGAGATAAACGTTACGTTCTTCAAGTCATTTAGAAAATTTATTTTGAATTTTCAATTATTTTTTGAAACTATTTTCGTCCTCTTGGCGGCGCACGTACTTTCATCTTGATGTGGGGAATGTACGGGAGAAGTTTCACTGGTATTCCGAAAGCAGACAGACATGTAAAATGCATGCTACTCAGTTTCAAACAATTTTTGATATTTTTTATTAACTTGCAAGCGTAATGGCAAAGTTAATTAATTACTAACTTCCGTCCCTTTGACATATACGTACGTATATGATCTTTGGTTTACTCAAATGGTTAGTTGACCATCGTCATCAGAAACGTATTTAAACACTGATTTAATAAATTCTCGAAATATGTGAGGTTGATGAAGATGATGTAAGATTTCGGATTGTCTTAAAAGTCAAATTTAATCAAGCTTGAAGCGAATGCTTGTTAGCAGCAAGCATAGTACTGCAAGCATAGAATGCTTAAGGAGCTTCATGTGCATGCAAAAATATAAAGCATCTACAAACAATTTTTGAAGAAATCATAACGATGGAACAATCTACGTACATTCAAACTGATTACTTTGGCTGCTGTCCAAGTTGGCACTTGACTTCATGCCTATGAACGAGCGCATGCATGCACATGTAAATTTATGTGATTAAGTGCAGCATTACATACGCGTGTTCGTACAAGTACGTAGACGTTATTGTGAACTATTCTTTGCCTTCGGTACACAATAGTTGACTATTTATAACGATTTCTGTGATTGTGATTTGACACAATATGGACGTAGCCCCTGACAAATAAATAGAGAAAAAAACAACACACAATAAATTTCCTCCTACGTTTGCAAGAGTGCATGTATTATGCTATGCTGTTAGCATAGGCAGCTGCTAAAATAGACTCTAAATCGAATAAAGGTAGAGCCAACGGTAATAGTGTTGATGGCGTTTACATACAGCGAACGCAATTTGTTCACTTTTCTTTTATTATTATTTTTATTAGAACTTTTTATTTTTCTCTTTTTTTTCTTCCTCGTTTTCTTTTGCTCTTTTAATTTCATAGTAATGAGTATTTTGAAAACTTTTCATGTGTGACATAGAAAAGAAATTATGGCAATTTTTCGAGTTATTCTTGGCACATAACACTCTGTGTTCTTCTTCACTTCTGGCATTATTAAATTTATTTTCTATATCCATTAAACGGATATTGAGAATCTATTATTGGCTTGGAAAGATTTTGACATTTTGCTATTATCTCTTCTTCTTCGTTTCCCCCCAATCCACCTCCCCCATCGCACTGGAATGTACCCATTAGATGTGATAGAGTGAGAAAAAGAACGCACGAAAAAACTTCTGTAAATCCTTTGTAAGGCAAGCTTAGCAATATTCCGTGAATTGTGTAAAGAACGCCTGCAACCAAGGAAAAAGGACGTAGAGGTATAATGGCAGTTAACAATTCGCAGCCGCTGTTCGTTGCGCATATAGTCGCACCGTGTACGGTTCGCCTTACTCGCACTCATTCGCAGGCGTTCCGAAATAAGTTCTTCTAAAAAATTCATTCACATATAAAGATGACAAGTTTTCTATGAACAGCTCTAGAGGATTGTCGATAATAAGAGATTCCGCGATCAGGGTTCCAGGCCCGCAATACTGCCCGCAATTACTGGTAGAAGTTTGACGAGGATTTTTCCGTTTTAGGTAAATGTGAAAAATATATTTTAGGATTGCTCGTGACTCGTCTCTTGGATTTAGAAGCCTTTAGCGAAGTAGGCCGATTTATTCCCAGACATGCGAAAAGTGATGAAGCGAAAGGTTAAATAAAAATGCTTTGTATTTTAATGTGACAGTGCCACGATGTTAATTGGCTTACTTTGGAGTCGAATATGATACGGTTTACACGATTATACTTTAAAGGTGTTTTCAGTTCCTCCGGGCATTTGCAGGCTTTTCTTTAAAAACCAAAAAGCCAAAAATCACGTTTACCTTATATAAAAAAATGTCAAGGTCACACGGAATGGAATCAATGAAAACACCATTGAACACATGAGCTAATCTCTCCTTCCATTAAGCCCCATTGGCACTCGATCTGGCAGCATTGGAAAGTGTATCCCATTAGAGCCGTATGAACTTCTTAAAGTTTGCCTTACGCATCCAATATTTTGATTTATTTACTTTTATTTCTATATAAATAACACATTTTCGCAATTGTCTTGGGGCCTCTTATTTGACTAGAGTTACGTTAACAATTTACTTAACAGTTTATAATATTATTTATATACACACCGATAGAGAACACATATGAATGCTTCACTTCCCAAAACAAATTAATTCCACCGTTAGAATTTTTTTAAATTGTAACGTTCAAGCACTTGATTGATTCCTAATTGTCTTGATTCAAAACAAATTTTTCAGAAGCCAATTCAGACTCGGATGTAAACCCTAAGAAAAAATTACTTAAAATATTTATTTAACAAAGCCGTTAAATATTAAATAGAACTGGAAGTCAAGTTGCATCGCCACCAAACACGTGGCATCAAAAAATGTGAACAAACAGTTTTATTATTTTTCCCTCTTTTCAATTTTATGGAGTTACATGATTTGGCAAGTGAGGCATTCGTATATGCATTTTGTCAGAGACGACCAGCAGGAAGCTTCAGAGAGTCCACAAAGTATATAAATTCTTGATCAGCATCAAATTCTGAATTGATTCAAGGATGTTCGTCTGCTCGTCTCCAAATTTGGCAGCAACACTAAAAGTTCTTGCACGCCGGCTGGAATTAAAAATGTCGTGCCAAGTCGCGTGCGTAGACTGAGGGCACCTCTCTTTTCCAAAAGGTATAAAAAAATTGGTTTCTTTGCTCATGACTCATAAACTACAGCACACAAATTTACGAAAATTTGACCGTATATCCTGTGGGCAATGCCGTAGTACCTCTACAAAACTAGATAATAGCGGCCACGCCTACCTTATTTCATAGCGTGTCATAATTTCATTTTTTTCTCAAAACACAGAAGCAAGTTTCAAAAACCGCCATAAATTATATAAAATCTTGATCTGCATGGTTTCGTGCATGCGGAATGCACGTAAGCATATCTGTTCATTCATCTCTCCATCTGTCCGTCTGTGGAAATGTATCCATGGCAAGCATTCTCCGGTTCGCAAAAATGAAAATTTAGTTCTTTCATAAATAAAACATTCGGTCACGACTGACTATAAATTTCTGACTTGTTCACTATTCGCTATATATTTTTAATATTTTTTTGTTTTTACACGACCTGTCACTCAAGCGATGTTTTCTATACGTACAGGGACGATAGTGGTCAGACAGGGTTGCAGGTGCAGAGGGGTGAAAGCAGAGGCTCGCATTTGCGTATATTTGGTTTAGATATGAAAACGTACGGCGCAATGCGAAAAACGGGTTAAAGAATTCCGCGATTCGCGGTAGTGCATGTCGTATGGTATGGTAAAGGATTCTCGTCGTCCTGATGCTGATGATGATCGACTTCAGCCTTTCATTGTAGGTGGTCGAAGAGCTTGAAATAAAATTTCGGGACTTCCGCCCATTCATGTTAGTTATACTCTAGGCTTGTCCGAGCATAGACGGCGCATGTGGTACAGATATCGGCTGCAATGAAGGGTTTTTTGCACCGCTCTAAAAAACCTGATCTCTTAACTGTATCTCTCGACACTTCGACTATGTATTCGGTGCAATGAACACCATTTTATGTGCTCATGCCCACGTTATTAGAGGTTGGTTTGACATCCGAAGTAGTAGTAGTTCGTAACTACCTCTCTGCGTTAAGAGGTCGTAGCATGTTTTGATGACATTAAAGTTTACCATGTGATCCTAACCCCATTCTGTTATTTTTATGAGGTCACGATTTAGTGTGTCATTCATCAAGAAGCATTTATTGTGTATCTCTCCGTCTCACATCAGTATTAGCGAGAGCGAACTAGTGTCACACTGTGCTGTCATTGGCAGTGCAAATAGAATGGGCGTGGAAGGTCATTGATGAACACCAGAAAGAGAAAGAGAGATTCGCCTAAATTACGTTCGACAATACTCGTTTTTTTAAGTAAGACATCTGGCGAAAACACTGAGCATATTGTCAATGTGAACGCTTTAGCTTGGCAAAGCAAGCGTTGTGTATGGATGACATACAAGAAGTATTTGTAAAATGACATAAAGAAATATTTGTTTCACTGACTTATCAAATGGCTTTCGTTCCTTGTACCAATTGTGGTAAACAGCCGTCAAGCTTATAGACAGAAATTTTCAAAATATGTTAATGAGATTTTGTAGATTGTCATGCTCTGGCTTAACGCAAAACTCGGTTGCAAATGAATTTGCACTTCCGTGTAACGCCCTATTTTGGAAAGTCGATACACAAAGAAAAATTTCCCATTTTTTTACATTTCCCAACAAAAATTGGTGTAAAATAGTATTGCGACTCACTAAGTAAGTGTGCGATGTTGGCATTGCTGGAAAGTATTTTTTCAATCTCTTTCTGTATAAACGATCGTACAAAAAAAAAACAAGGATCTACTTTGAAATGCTCTGTAGTGGAGCTTTGGCTAGTATAGTGATTTAACATTTACAATAAATTATAAGCCCACTGATCTATTTCTACGCATTCTTACTTCAGTAAGCCTTGTCTTTTTTCCTTAGCTTACCTTTCTTACACCTAACTTTGTTTCTAGCCTTAGTTTGGGGGATCATTGTCGCAGGATGAGAGGAATAATAATAATTGTGACGTACAACAAGGTGAATATATTATATTATACATAAGAGTGGACATATCCTGAACTGCTGCTAGCTGGTCAAATAAAAAGAAAATAGCAATAATAACACTTAAAAAACAAATAATCGAAGTTGAATGTCAACATTAATGTGTAAGATTTCCTCATTTTGTTGTTGTTGTTGTTGTTGTTGTTGTTATTGTTGTTGTTGTAGGAAATTTTAATTATTGCAAGAAGTTTTGTAGGCTGCTTGCACTCAATTTTGAAGTTCTGACGTGAAATTGGTCTGAAAATATCGGATTAACGTATTTGAGAGCAGGCAAGCAAGCAGGTGAATAGACAAACCGGCTAAAGCGATTCAGAATCACAAGATCACTATCGCCAAACTAAATGCGTAAAAAAGTAGATCGTGCCCTTGCTAAGTATTACAAAGATACCGCGAGAATTTGGAAAACTTATCATTTTTGATGATGGATGGATGGACAGATTCGTTTAAGCTCGCGTCCTTGTTTTAATTAATTTGCATCATTTTATTAAGTCATATTTCTTTATGATCCGAAGCTTATCAAACGTAAAAAGATCGAATCAGATCAAAATATCAAGTGTCACTTAACTCGTAAAGCTTTTGATATTCAAGGTCATTTATATATAGTGCAAAAATAACTTATCGACTTAATAACAAACATAAAATCGATTGTACGGTAATCAGGTAAATTATGATGAAAATAAGTACGTATTATGACGACGAGTACGAGAATCATTATAAAGAAACAAAAATGTAATTAATTTTTATGTTATACCATAGGCGTAAATCTGTTCGTTTAATACAAAAAAAAAAAAAGCGATGAAAAAAAGGATAAGAGAAAAACCAAAAATCTGTGTTATGATAGTTAATTACAGAAAAAATCGTGCAATAAATGACAGATGTACATGTACGCACATATACGCATACACATATGTGACAATCACTTAATATTTAATAAGCTTCTGCCTTACACTGTTTACGAGTTTAACTTTGCGTTCTCGTATTCACATATTCATACATATTTGTATATACATGTATTTGTACATACATGTATGCTGGGCAAACTTTTTATAACGTGCATTAATGCTAATGTGCATGTAGTAGGTATAGATAGCAGTTGAAATTGTTAATGTTCACGGCCTTCGTCGACACAAGCGAATGTCTGCCATGCATACGCTTTCATTTATTATTATTTTTAGTTATTATTAATTGAATCGTTCAGGCCCATCTACTTCTTCTTCATCGCTTATATTAATAGAAAAAAAGAAAATGAAAAAAAAAAAAAAACAAAACACCGTAGGTCCATAACTACCTATATTTTTCGCATATAAATTCAATTTCAACATGCAATTTATTCCTTTGAATTGCTACTAATTATACTCTACGTGCGCTCTTGTTATTTATGAGCATTTTTTCAGTTCATATTCCTTAACTTATAATTTTTTTTATCGTCTTTATATCCGCCATTGAAGTACGAACGCACTTAAGTTTTCTTATTTAGGCTGCAACAGCGACTAGTATGCATTCAAGGGAAAGAATTTGGGGCATGTGCGTCCATCTGCTCAGATTTTATGGGCTGCCTTGCAAAACATTCCGATAGACAATCGGAACTAGGCAAACAGATTTAGAAGAAGATGGTGTTGATTAACTTGCGAGTGGGACTGCAATCGTTGAAAAGGTGAGGAAAACGTGCAGTAAAAAGCGTTATTACTTAATTACGTTATATGAAGCGGTTATAGCCTTTGACTGGCTGACTTTGATCGGTCAACTTATATACGCACAAAATGAATAAAAAAAGCTCTTTACAGTTAAGTATTCAGGATTCGACTTAAGATGAATACAATTTTCTTAGTTGTTTTTCTTTCATTTCATTCTGACGTTACTTAATAAAAATTATGCATATATTATAAATAAATCAAATCTGCTGATATACAAAATGATATGCAATTACAAACAATCGAGATGTAATTAATTGAGAACAAACCGTACTATTGGCTTCGCTTGTTATTTTTATTACTGCAACATGCACAGACCCATAAATTCACTTGACCATCCTGCCTGTATGTGCGAAATTGAGTTAAATTTGTAATCATATCTGCGTATATTATATGCACGTATATCATATATAGACTATGATAGATAGTAAGAAGTAAGAAGAAGAAGCAGCAGCAATCAATTGCATATATAAAAAGACAGACAGACGTAGATAGACGTAGAGTAAAACTTATACAGACATAATTGTGCAATTGCAATTTTTACACTGAACAGCACGTGATTGAGATAAACGTGCCAGGAATATGGAACATTGCAGCGATTGCAGCCATTGCATAGGTAGGTAAGGAAATGTAACCTGAAGCTCATCAATGTTTTTAATTAAATGTATTTTCTTTTATTTTGTTAATCGATTATAAAACATTTATTGGATATTCGGATGATTACAACATGTTTTTCATGTATAGGCTTAAAACGTATTATATAAGCTCAGTCACCGGCACATTCCAATGCATCTGCAGACACATAATACATATTCTTGCATTACAATACATACCATAATATAGTTTGGCTTAGATGTGCAGATGTGTTATCGTATCGTATCGTATAAATTTGTAATGTGAACGTGCGCTTTGTGCTACATTACCACATGAATGAATACGTATGGATATGTAATTTAAGTTAAATACAACCTTTAACAGTAGGCTTTAGGTAGTTCACAATAAATGAAGAACTGCTTGGGTGGGATTTTTCAATCCCTATATAAATACATTGCAATACATTTGCGATGCATACGACTTTAGTTTATAGAGTTCTAAACTGTTATTTAAATAATTGGCATAGAATAATAACTTCGTACATATGTGAACGAAAAGCGAATTTAACAATAGTAAGTGCTACTATCACTACTATCACTACTACTACTACTACTACTACTACTACTACTACTACTACTACTACTACTACTACTACTACTATAAAAGCAAACATCTTGCGCATTTCAAGCGTAGAACGCACATATATGTGTAAGACAAAACTTCACAGATTCTGTTCTATAAAATTCAAAACTTTACCATAGCTCTTGTACTTGAAAGAATATCAAAGCGCAAATTTCAACCTTAATCCGCAAACCATTTCATTAAGTACTGAAATTGCAATTAATCAAGTCATTCATAAGCACTAGGCATAAGTAAAAACATTATAGTGGGAATGGGCGGATCATGAAACACACTACACCACTTCGCTTATCACATGTATTCATACAACGACTTCCCAAAATATATATGGGGTTATATGGGAAGTGCCCGGAAAAGGAGTTCGCTTCTAATCATTTTCGATAGCGCTCGTCCCTACGGCAAAGCACATTAGCACGCCGAACTTCATTAAAAAATATATCACAAAATTTATTGGCCCTCCAATACCAATTTTGCGTTAAACCGGGTTTGTCAACTTACGAAAACTACAAAATGGAATGTAAAAAAACTCTAGCCTTAAAAAAGACAAAAATTTCAGGTAATTTGTTAATGTCTTGCTTTATGATAATAATAATTATCCCTAGGCTAACGGTTCAGGAACCTTTTACGCTGTAACCTGTAACATGAAATTGATTAATAAATAAATGAATAAAAAAAAAATTGCTTCAAAAAAATTGCAATTATTTTTTCTTCCCTTTTCTGTAAACTTTTCCTCCATATTTTCCTTCAGGTTTTTACAATTTTCCCTTTATATCGTTACTCTATGCTCTGTTATGAAAATCAAAATTGTCAGCGATCTATTAAAGAGTAAATAGATCGTAAGTATGTTATGTTTTTGAAGTTTCTAGGTTTATGCGTTAACGTCACAATCCAGAGAAAAAACACATAAAAGTATCCGGATTGGTTTTATCGTCGCTTGGCAGACACGAGTAGTGAGATGAGTAGTGACCCATCAGTGATTGTGCTCGAGATAAGAGGTTAGCGTGAAGACGACTGCCTTCTTCGAAATTCTATTATTTAACGTGTTCTCAATACACTAACTGTACCAGGCAATGTCACCAGAAATAGAAGCAGAGAATAACATAAACATAGTTAAGTAATATCCCTTCTTGTGAATTTATGTTTTTATTCGAATATGTCTGAGGTTTATTTCGCTTCAATGAATTGTGATTTTTATGATAAGATGGCTTTTATTTACAATTCTTAGATGATCTATATACAAATATATTATATGTAGAAAATTATTGTTTCACTTTAGTCACGATTCAACTCCCTTGACTTAACTAACCTATCTAACGCTCCGTAAGTATTTTGTTTATTAGGTAGTCCGGAGATTTCTCGAGATTTTTGACAATGACATAAAACATTTGTTTTTTTGTACAAGAGATAAACTTATTGTTTTTTGGACGAATTAAGTTTTTCTGCAGTCTCACGAATCTTCTTCAATCATAACTAGTTTCCAGTTGGTCGTCATCAGAGTTATTTGGTCCACCAGAATGCAGGAGAGCTTTTACTGAAAAATTTCCCGAACGACTTTACAAAAGCAATTTTGACAAGTGCGTTGTGCTACAGCAGTTTGCAGAGTTCTCTATGTGCTTCTGCAATAGAAAAGTAAAACATGTTTTGTGCGCTCACTTTGATCGCTCACGTGTTATTTACTGGCTCACCACTATAACACACGCGATCGCTTTAAAAATTTTGATCAAAACAAAAATAAATGTAAGCCTGCTTGCTCTACATAACTCTATATACCGTTAACCTTAATTGTCTGTCTTGCTATCTGAAACAAGTTGTTTTAAGCTACGAGAAACTGCCGCACTACCTAATATAGTCTGAGCTTCTATAGTCAACTTACTAGTAAACTTTCCACTAATTCCACGGAGACATTTTCGCATTAGTCCCCTTTTCGCTAGCTCTTCCTAATCTTTTCGGCAATTGCCAGCCGCATGGAGCTACTTTGCTTTATGAAGTCAGCAGATAAAGCGTCATGAGTCCGTACTTGGTTGTTTCGTTTTAAGAATTTTGTTTTCCAAAGGAACGGATAGTTTTCATGTTTCATCTAATGCATGATTTTCGTATATAAATGTAAGTGGCAAGGTGAGGAAAATAACACAGGTTGCTGTCGCCCAATTGAAACAACACAAGTGATATTTAAATAAATAAAGAGACAAATCATTAAAATAATTTAAGGGATAAAAATAAATTCATTTGTGAATGGAAGGTCCAGTATATGAAGCCCTCTCGATCTTCTCAACTCATTGAGTTCATCGAAAAGCGATATTGCCAAGCGAGATGTAAAGGAAAATTTATTGAAATTTGTTTACTGAATATTGTAATTTTAGTATACAAAGCTGTGGCTGCGACCAAATCTTATATACCTGTCACCTTTATCTTAAAAAAAAAAAAAAAAAAAAAAAATTGGAAAAAAATGAAATTTTAATATTCATTCAATAATATCATCCAAAGTACATCCATGAAAATTTTTATGGTTTTGGTGATGCAGTTCATGAGTAGCGAGGGAAACACTGAATTCTCTGCTTTTCAAAACAAAGTTCTTCTCACTTTAAATTGTACTGGAGCGCGTCTTTTAACCGATCCGGCGCACCTTCAACACAAATCTGCGCCCAAGAACTTTTAATGATCTTGAAGCTGATATTTTTATTTTTGGTACCAAGACAGAGGGACAGACATCTTCATTTTTGCGATCACGCGAATATTTATCACAGACATTCCCCAGTTGGCCAAATGGACAGAGGGAGAGACGGGCATGCCCAAGTCGATATGGAATTTCGGGAACTAATCAAGATATACTTTATAGGGTTTCCAAGGCGTGCTTCCAAGTATCACAAACATATTGACCACACGCGTATGCCCGCGTATTTCGTTCACGGGTATAAAAAACGACGTTTAAGCAAAGAGTTTATTGAAGGCCGAACTGTTTATGTGCCGCGATAATTCGATTTTTCCAATAAGCTGACTACTCGAAATATCACTAACCACTAGCTCAAGTCTGAATAGATTGACTTCGAATTTCATCTGGGGATTTATAATAACGTTTTCTACTGAAGAATTGGTTTTTTGGTTGGCCTTAGCTAATTAACCCACTTTTTGACGGATATTTTTCGAAAAATAGCTCTACGGGGAGTATCGTGGTGGCTGTGGCTTTCAACCTTTCCTAAAGCGAATCATTAGAGATGATGATAGGCCTGAACATTAACCAGAATGAATTTATTGGCCGTACACATTAAATCAATCTGGTACTTCAGTTGTAGTGGGGACCGTAGCTTGCAGAGATTGTCTCACTCTCTGAGGGGCGCCAGTTGGCGTCTAAATAACCCGTATGTCAGGGGGGTCGTGAGGTTGACTTTCCTACACATAGCTGGATTGTGTGCGTAAAATTTTTTAAAGCTTTTGATCTACATATGCAAAAATTGCAATCTATACGGGTACGGGGAAGGTGGTCTTCTAAAAAAATGTTTTTAAGTATCACAATAAATGCACAAATGTGTGCGAAAAATTGATTGCAATATATTGATTGTGCATTCGTAAATACGGGGGGGGGAGTAGGAGATGACCCATATTTTCATGCTTAACCCTTACGATTCGATAACTTTTTGATGAACAATACTTTAAATATCGTATAATGCTTCTACAAGTTAATAAAATAAAGTTACGACGAGAGAGTGCTTAAGCATAATATCGCGCTATGTAAATATACATTCTGTTCGCTAATTGATCCTTTGTTCCAAACAAATGCCTTTCATCTTCATTATGCATAATTTTGCATAATAAACGATTTCATTTTTCCATAAAAAAAGAGCGAAAAGCAATAAAGAAACAAAAAACCATAGGCCGACTACTAAACACCTTAAATAACTTTTCAAGACATATTAAGGCCTTAAAAGGCCTTGAAAACGGAAGGAAATCTATCAGATGGATTCCTCTATTATCCAACAGAGCTTGATCGACTAGACTTAAAACAAAAACTGATTGTTGTTTTGCTCACTGAACATCATTTCAGTCAATTCTTAATCTTCCACACTGTTCGTACATTTCATAATTTAACAGGATTTTTAATAGGACTAATTGTGTTAAGCCGTACCTTGGCGCATATAAAACGCGGCAGTCTATTGGCAAAAGAGTCCAAAGTGTTTGCTTTTTGAAAATAAATTAGAAATTCTTTGCTTTTAACGGTATCACTTGGAATCGAATGACATCGGAAGGTTGTAAAGCGGTTTTTTTATAGGGAAGCCGCCTTATGAAAGTCAACAGGACGTAACTGCGTTCGGCTTGAAAATTTAGTTGTCGCGTTTCGTAAATAATAAAGTTGATGCAATTCGTTGAAAGACTGGGAAAGATGGACACATTTTATCTTCATCGCAAAAAATTGCTTTGAGTGATTTGCATAAGAAATTTTGCCCGAGAAATTATTTGTTGATGCTTTAGTTTCTGAAGTGCAGTAAGCGTCGAACCCTGATAGACAGCAGTGACTATAATGTCTCCTCCTCCCCGCGTTTGATAGCATACTTTGTTCATAAACAGAAAAAAACTTTGCGACTCCACATAGTATTCATACCATTAGAGAAACAAACGTTTTTCTTTACCCATTTTGCATAGGCACACTATCTCTAATGTGAGTAAAACGAATTTATCTTTTTTCGATATTATTTCGATATTATATTGATTGATTGACATTATATTGACATTAGGTACAAAGATTCCTTTGATTAGAATTAAAAACAGAGTAATTTGCTCGATAATACTAAATCTTTTTGTTCAATGACGCAGAGGCACCCTTTACTATACCATATGTATACTAATAAGTATGAGTAGCTGATGAAGCAAAGCATCGCGACTAACACCTCGATGGTCGTGGGTTCAAATCTCAAGTGCGGTAGAGTTTGAGTTTCCAATACATGCGAGCATATGATCTAGTGTCTTGCTTAAATTTACAAGACGAAGAAGAAATCCAGGAATACCGGGTATCATGTGTATACGAAGACACTACAGCGCCGAAGTCGAGTGTAGAGCTTTTTGTGTCAACGGAAAAGCGAAGAGAGCAGTAAAGTAAAAAAATTGCATCTTCGAATGCTTCGTTTCTTATTATTATTAGGTTGTGGTTGGCTCAATTTAATATACTGTTCGCAGCATCGAAGGTTTAATCTGGTTCAGCATAAGAATGTGGACGGATAGACATCCAGTTTGATAAATAACTAAGGATACTTAAATTCGCGTAAAGTCGTATACTAATACATGAACTGTAAACTATAAACGCCCTAAGTCGGCGAATTTTTGTATAAAATATCGTAACGTATACTCCCTGAAGGGGCGCACATAGAAATTCTATCTTAATATGTGTTTAATTACTCGCATTTCATATGTATTTTTCACGGTTTACATTATAGCGTCACGTTTATCTGGTTGCATTTCCATGTATGCGGCAAATACTGACACTTTAAATTTCATAGTTATCTTATGAATTAAGTCTGTTCAGAGATGTTCATCAATTCAAGCATAAATTTTTATGGATGAATTTTATAATTTTTACATATATAACTAAGTCGTATGTATGTACATATGTCGTATGTATGCATATACGTTATACTTCAGGTACATGACAAGGACATGTTTTATGCTTTTCCTTTGAACGATTGCAACCTTTATGCATAAATAAAAACACCTGCAGGTATAGTAATGTCGTCAAGTTTCATTTTACTCCAAGTTTACTCCAAGTATATAAAAAGTTTGCGGTTTTTGACCGTGTTTTTCTGTTTTTTACTTTGTTATTATTATTATTACTATTTTTTTTTTTTTTTTTGTGTTCATTCTCTTACCTTTTCGGTAAATCACTACATAAGGCATACTCTGCATAAGAAAAAAATATCTGACTTTTTTACTTCAACCTTTTGGAAGTTTGTTCTTTATGAAAATCAGTAAGAAAAAAAACAAAAAAAAACTTATGGGATTAAATTCATTTTTTCTTCTTCTTCTTCTTCTTTCTAAATGATTTGAATAAGTTATGACATACAGAATTATATGCTCGAATTGCTTAAGAAGTGGATTAAGTTGGTTTTTTTTTTCTTTTTTTTTTTGCTTTTCTTTACCATTTTCTTATTTAGAAGCATAAGAATTGAAATGAAGAGAAAGGAATGGAAGAAATGGTGAATTTTGCTTGCTTTGCTATTTTTCAAACATTTCATAGTCATTGCGTGCATTCGTGTCGCTATGTATGCTGAGTTTTGGATGCAATTAATATTCACATCCAAACTTCAAAAAACTAAGTAGTTAAGCTTCTATTTTCCTTCTGTAGTCTTCTTACGCTAGAAGTTTCCCGAAACAATAAATTCGCACTCTTTAATTAAGATGCCATGCAAATGCTGATGTGCTTGCGATACTCGTAGCAGCGACTTGACTAATAAATTAACAGCAATTTTCAATTAAGACGTTTTCATTTCACACTGCGATAAGCGCTCACAACAGTGCAGTAAATATGGAAAAAGAAAAACAAAAAAAAAAAAACTGAGCAAAACATATACGAATAATTTCCTTTATACACGATTTTCAATCGATGACTATTTAATCTGTTTGAGGTTTAGTGTAAAGTAGAGTAAATTGCGCAAAAACGAAAATGAAGGAAAAGTTATTGAACTTTTCTCGGTTCTCTATACCGTCCCTCTGTAAATTAGGTATGCGCATTTCAATTGGAGGAAGCAGAGGGGGAAAAGGCATTTATTCTAAATCTAGAGCTGGCCTTCGCTATCGACCAGGATGCACCAGGTGTAATATGTTCCCGTATTTACTAACAACCGTGAAATTTAATTTCAAAAGAAGAAAATAAAATGCTTAACAGTATCGAATAGCATAATGAAATAACACTATAGTGGGGCGTGGTCCATCATTAAATAGCCTAGACTGCTTCGCTTAAAACAGCTGTTTATTTGAGGACTTTTCAAAATAAAGCGTTATATGGGAAGTGGTGGAAAAAGCGGTGCGATCCGTACAGTTGTCAATAGCGTTCGTTCTTGGGCCAAGACATTTCAGAATATCAAATTTCATCAAAATATCTCAAAAATTGCGGCCTATATGTGACAAATAAGCTTAGAGTTACTTTCCGAATCGATCGGTATAATGGAAGGTGCGTCTATTTCAAGTTATTCTACGTGCCCTGGCATCGCAAATGGCGTAGCGTATGAAAATTTTTTTTTTCAAATTTTTTAACTGCGAAACATTTCACTGGTCATGCTGCTAAAAGTCCCAATTTTTTATCTACGACAAAAAACTAAAATCTTGTTTTTTACAAATACAACTCTAAATGTACTGAGCACTTTGGGAAAACAATGAACGCAATTCTCCTTTCTTTAGAACAACGTCGTCGCAAGCGCCCCATAATGTCTTTTTCGATTGTTTGACTCTTTGGATTATTTCAAATTATTTTCCCTCATAATAAGGTTTTTTTTTTCTCAAGTCTGAATAGTTTAGCGAATGTTGAAGCCAATAAAAAGGATACGAAAGAATAACTGAACGGTTAATGTTGCTCCTTCAAGCAAATTTGGAAAAAAGATAAGAGATTCATTATGGGCTGCAATCCTATCTTGGTGCTGTAATTGATTCTATACCTCTACGGGAATGCTGGTAGCTGGACCGTTGCATGGACATGAATGGATTATGAATGCTAAGTGCCTTTTTTGATCTGGAATTGATGCTATGAACATGGGCGGTGTTTGTTATCGAGCACCATCGGGCCACTTGCCACATACCTTGTAAATCAATGGCAAATGACACCGTCTTCTGGACAGACTCTGTACATATGTAGGAAATTGAATTGATTGCAAACTTAGCTTTCTATTCAGCTTAATGTCCATCAGTTTTCATCGGTCAAATAATCGACCGATGGAACGACCAACAGGCGGTACACATTACGTACACATTATTAAATTAAGTGATACTCGTACCTTTAAGAGTAAGTAGAGCAATTCTCTCAGCATTCCTCTTGCGCCTGATTTCAATAATCGCTTAATCAAAACAGAAAATAGTTTAGCAAATGTGTCGTTGAATAATTTCAAATCCTCACTATTTTATATAAAGCATGCTGCGTGCCACACACCCTCAAATTATCGTTAATTTGAATGATTGCTTTCACACAGTTACGCATAAATATGATCAAAAGTGAACAAAAAAAGAAAAAAGAAAAAAGCAAAAAAGCAAAAAATAAAAAATAAAACAAAAAAGGAATACATCAAAAAATATAATAAATAATATTTCGACAGTTTACAAGTCACGATTTCATAACCGAAAGGAGCAAACTGGAAAGCATGTAAATTGAAACTGTCTCGCCGCAAACTATTATTCT
This sequence comes from Glossina austeni, assembly GCA_000688735.1. Taxonomy (NCBI): domain Eukaryota; kingdom Metazoa; phylum Arthropoda; class Insecta; order Diptera; family Glossinidae; genus Glossina; species Glossina austeni. The sequence goes on along the minus strand of KK502411.1, from coordinate 923,959 downwards.
TATTAAATGTGTATACAACGTGACAGCAATGTTACGGGATTAAGACACGCAACCCAGGCAACCAGTTTTACCAATAAATGACAATTTATTTTGTAATCTATTTTGAAGGGAACATGTATTGCACAAAAGACAAGACCCGGCCAAGTCACTTCGTATTCGTGAAGGGCTCGTTAGCAGCTAACCGTATTGCAGACTCTGCTTTACAATAATTTATTATCATAACATTAAATGATGATCGATCGCTTGCGTGTGGGCATAATATGTAAATATCGTTAAATAGATTTATCTTTAAAGGACGATTTTTAAGACCATAACTTACAACAGTGTATATATATATATATAAAAATGCTTGTCTTACGTGCACTATTAAGTAATTAGTTCGTTTAGATCAACATTATCAACGTACGAACCGCCAAGGCTTCACATGCAGTGAAGCGATTTTCTTTTTTTTTTATTATTATTTTGAATTTTAAGCCCTTAAATACTTTATTTTCGAGTATTTTTTCGAATTTGTTAATATATCTATAGACGATAGATTAGCCCTCCTGTACATTCTATAGGCCAATGAACCATATTCCAGATTTTTACATCCAAACTTACCACTTTCTAAGCACGTGCTTAATTCACACACAAAAATAATCTGAATGCTTTAAAAAGGAGTCGCTTATATGCTAATATTTTCCTTTTTTTTGAAACGTTTTAAAGGATTTTATAACCTAACGTAAGGGAAATGTGGTAGTTATACCAAGAGTGGAGTAAAATTTGCAAAGAAGATCGAGGCAATCTGCCATTGAAATTATAATATGATTTTTAGCTTACAATACCGTAAACGTACCAATACCAGTACGGATACGAGTGCCACATACAGCCTTAAAAATTTATTGTATGCGCAAACGTCACATATTCGTTTGCACAAATGTTCGAGTGAAATTATTCACATAAACTTCAATATAACGGAGCCAGTTAAGCGAACTTTCATAACTAGCTCCTCGAACTTAAAAAAATTATATTCGCATGACTTCGTTAGAACCACCATCTCGAACTCTATTATCCAAACGTGTTACTCTAAGTGTTAATCTAAAACGTGTCGACGCTCTACTTTTAACCACTTGACTGTGTATGACGAATGTATAACGCATGAGTCCATCCGTCCTTGTCGGATTTTCTCATAAAATTTTATCATTATCAATGTGTGTATGTTACAATGTGTGTATATCATTTTGGAAAGTTATTTCATTACAACCGAATTTTATATTGCACAAGCTCTGTGTATGACGGGTACATGCGTCATAACTAAATTTTTGCGACGCAATTTAAATCTACATTTTCCAAAGAGTTCGATCCAGTTAACTGGTTAAATGTCTTGTCGAAATTTTACTTCATAGTTAATATCTACGATGCGGTCATTCCTGTTTATTTATTACGGGCAATGGCTGATCGCATCCATATTTGCATTGATTTTCTAAATGTTTCTCTTAAATATTTGCATCAAATCTTTGCTTGATATCTTTCATAAATTTTTTTAGCTGGCGTTGTTTTGCTCCTTAGCATAATTGCAAATTGGCCGCATATGTTCTCAAACTTGATCTGTAGCCAAAGGCCAAATACGTTATCAAGCTATTCACAATAAACCCGGATTATCTTGTTATCTTGTTATTGTAATCGGTTTAATCGCTTCACCGTCGCAGAAAAATGGGCATGAAACGCGGCTGGAAATGCGGCTTGAAACGCGGTTCACAATTTAAAAGCTGATGAAATTGGAAAGTATTTTTTCTCCATTCTATTTCAGCATAGGTCCGATCGAGAAGGATTCCCTCCTATGCAGCGAGAGTTGCTTTTCCGCCCTTTTTCTTACACGCAATGTATTTCCTTTAAGATATTGTGGACTTTCAAGCCGACCCTTATATATAATTAAATCAATTCTTATGTTAGAAAGTTAGACTTGTGCATAGTCACCAGATGTAATGCCATTATTTATATCTGATAGATGACGAAGGATTTGATCCAAGCATGTTAAGGTTCTGCACGGATATAGTATTGTCCTTCGGTCCGCTTGATCCTTTGCCAATCTGCTATTGCAATTTGACGAGCTTTAAAAGTTTCAACTTTGAATGTGTATTATTGACTTAGTCCCGCAAAAATCTTAACTGGCGGATAACGCTGACCATTAGACAGCATTCTCATGCAAAAGAATGCTGTTCATGAAGTACCGCCTATTGGAGGATAACCAAAACATCATATAACGTGCTCCCAATTTTCTTCCCAAAATTGTTGTTATTTTTCAGTTTCCGTCATAAAATGCTAGAAATGCAGCCTTCCTTGTCATGCAAGGGCTTGCTTTTCATTAAAACTCCTATACATTTTGAGATCTAAAAAATGGACCCACGTGATTCAAATTCCTTATCGTTAGTTTATTTGCTCAATCAATTTTGCACTGTGGAGAAATTTTGAGCATAACATCTCAGAAATTGCACCTCATTCAATTCATGAGAGTCTCATATGGTGTCAGGTCCAACAAACAGCCCATGTAGTTCAAATTCGGTGCACTTCACTTTTATGTTAAATTATGAACAAATTTTCATCATAACACATTAACAATTCGGCCTTTTTGGCATATAACTTACGTTTACGTTTCCTGAGAATTCTTATATGCGGTTATACTCACCAAACAGATCAGTTCAGTTTGTTAGTATGATCCAATTTTCACCATTAGACCTTTTTGCAATATAAAGATTCAGTTTTCGTAGGAGCGGTTATATGAGAGGGCGTTCAAAAAATTGTAATAGAATGTCGATTGATGCGAATTTCAATGGGCGTGGTCGGAAAAGTGCACCAGTTCGAACGAGTTCTCAATAGCGTCCGTCCATGGGTCAAAGCAAGTCTGTGCACCAAATTTCGTCAAAATGCCTGTAGGTTGAACACAAATTTACATGGACGGGCAGATGGACAGACGAGCTTACATCGATTCAGAAAATGACTCCGACTCTTTTAAGTCATATAATCAGTCCACCGTTATCGAGTTTACAAGAACCATAAATCGACCCTTGTTTAATATGAGTTGTCAAGCCCAAAATGTAGTATAAATTGAAAGATGGAGATAACAGGGGATTGTATGGTTTTATTACGGTTTTCAATGCGCATTAAAAAACTAGTTCAGTTTGACTTTTGGTGATTAAGTTCGCAATGAAATAGAAAAAATTTACTAAAGGCTGCTTCAGAATCTTTCGTTATGTCAGTAAACCTGTGTGGCATGTAAGAATTGATAACGAAGAGTAATCGCAAGATCTGATGGTAGGTTGTTTAAGCGTAAGGCAAACATATGTAAGGTTTTGCGACTACTTAGACGAAAGAGAATTAATTACGTATTGAATAACTTGATGATTACGAAAAAAGATGCCATTACCGACTGATCCAAAGTCTGTTACAAATTGGGACATAAAATAGTGATAAGTCAAGTCGAACATCGGTCGAAACACTTCTAAGTGACTGGTTGTTTCTTAAGTCCTACAGGTCTTGCAACAATTTGTTCCCAAAAAGTCCCGCAAAGAAATTGGTGCAGAACCGACAAAAGCCTCTCTAGCCAGCTCCATTTTTATACCCAGTGCCAGTTGTGGTACAGAATACGTTAAATTTGTGCGGATATACGTAACACTCGGAAGACTTTAAGACTTCTGTCTGACACGTTTTATTATGCGAAGCGATTCAAAGTCATTTTCTGGATCGATCTACGATTATCTGTCCGCCTCTTCGTTTGATGGCTTGCCAGGTATGTCTATGTTCAACCAACAGATGGCAATTTTTGACATATTTTACTGAAATTTGATGAAAAAATTTGCAATTTTTGAAATTTTTCGACAAAAGTCGCTAAGTAATAGTGCTTCGATATTCTAAATTGGTATGAAAAGTTTGGTTCGGGTGAGGCAATTTTTTGAACCCCCTCTCATATAAGCAACCATTCGTATGAAAACATTTTGAATATTTCATGAAGTAAGTTGACAAAGAAATCAAGCTAATGAAGATTCAAAAAATGACTGAATCTATCGGCTTGATTGAAGATGGATCCATGTGAAGTCGTTCGGTATGTTGCAAATATGCGTAAAAAATTTAACATGCCTTTGCACGACCAATGGTGTAAAAACATTCTATAGCCTATTATCTGGACCGTCCTTTGAAATTTGCGCAATGATGTAACGGCAAATATAAAAAGTTTGGGTACGGCTGGTTTAAAGTCATTGGTCATTGATATTCAACGAATAAATCGATTTATTTCGCTATAAGTTTGGAACTAATTTTTTTTTTTATCGGTAATGTCGTTTAGAAAACTATTTTGAAGACATTAACGGAAAAAAGACAAAAAAGAAAAGCTAAAATTCCATTTGATATGAGTAAAGGCAAAAGGGGTCAACAGTTGTGTCTCTTATTTCTTTGCTGATGTGATTTTATTTAAAAATTATGTTATTTTGTAGTAAATTTGCTATGAAATTGAACACAAGCCAATGCTATGCATGCAAAGCATGTGCTTGTAGAGCTGTTTTTTTTTTTTTTTTTTTTTTATTTATTTTTTTATTTTTTTTTTTTTTTTTTTTTTTTTTTTTTTTTTTTTTTTCTTTTGGTTTTTTATGGTATTTCAATACAATAAATAAATTTTACGAAACATGATATATAAAATCGATAATCAAGGTAAAGTACATACAAGTCATGAATTTGTGATAATCCACAAACTTTTTTATGTGAATAACAAAAGAGGACATCGCGGTTGTGTGGTTAACTTTGTGTCTTACTGTCACTCGATTTGCTTTTTTCTTTTCTTTTCCTTTTCGGTAAAAAAAAAAAGACGAAAAAAATTATAAAACCTTGAAATAATTAAACATAACGAGACCCTAAGCAACGATATCATAAATAAATAGACTTAAGATTAAAAAAAAAAAAAAAAAAAAAAAAAAAAAAAAAAAAAAAAAAAAAAAAAAAAAAAAAAAAAAAAAAAAAAAAAAAAAAGAAGAAAAAAAAACAAAAAAAAAACAGAATAAACAATGCAAAGAAAACAAAAATACACTGAAACAAGAATATTATCATACGCTATAGATAACGAGCGCAGCAATGCATTGATTTCCAAATCTAAAGTTCAGATAATTTATCACTTATTTTAAGTCATTTTTAATTGTGGGAACTCTGTGTTTTGCATTGAAAACGAGTTCAAAACTAAATTTCTTTCGGTATCGGCGAAATACAAAAATAAAAAGTCAAAACGTCAACGCATATATATACGAAAACAGTTCAACACAGTCTGACAATCGTGTGATTAAAACGAAATTTTAAAACACTTTTAATGAATGAATAAAAATGAATACATTACTCATCGGTCATCAATGATCACAAGTACTAATGTATAATAATAAATTTTTTTTAATTTTTTCTTTCTTTTCTCTTCTTTATAATCAATTACTTTTTTGTTGCCATTTATATCGCTGTTGTTGTTGTTATCTTTTTTTTTCGCAATTTTTTTTTTTGTTTTCTTCTGTTTTTTTTTTGTTTGTTTCGAATTCAATGGCAAATGATCTTTAAGTCTATTTAATCTATAGTCAAATCTTGAATGTGTAGGATTACGTAAACAGACAACTTTTCAAAGATGTTTTATTTCTGTTTACAATCAGAGTCGTTCATATATGCCTTTGATTCGCATTTTCTGCCTTCATATGCATGAGAACGTAGTTGAAGCCTTCAGTGTAAGTGTTTTTCTTCTTCTTCCAGTTTGCCACTAATTTACCGACCATCTACTACTGTCCTTGCCTTCTACGGGGTTGACGGGAAAGTAGTTTCGGTTTTTCAATACAAAATAAAACTTTTTGTTTTTTTTCTTTTACACAAACGATAAAAGGCTATCTAAAATGTACTGAGCCTGAGAGACATAAAAATTTATTGACTGCGCCAACAATAGATTTCCTTCCTTACACGTGTGCTTCTATGATGTCTTGCCATTTATCGGGCAATATCTTGCTTCAGAAAACTGTGGCATGTTGTTTAGCATCCTTTGTGGCGTTCAATGAAATTTTCTCATTATCTGGCGAGTTGCCATCCTGGCGTATAACAGCATTTATGCCGGTCTCTTCCGAATAACGAGATATTTACACTCGTTTGAATTCCCCCTTTGCCCCCAATACTGATCTGAGTCTGATGCGGAGCATGTTCTTCCAATAGCACCTTGGGAAGGCTTGGGAAAATATTAAAAAGCTCCTGACATTTTGCTCACATCGTTTTACTAAATTTCCTCTTCTCCCTTCCCCTGTCAAGGTCGCTACCAAGGGTAAGCGATTCGACTTTTCTATCTCTGTGTAAAGAGATGAAAAGCAAGAAATTCGCATCGAGTATATATTTTTTAAGTCAGTCATCTCATGATGACTGAGTACCTAAGCATTGGAGTCGCTTTTCTTGTATTCAGCTCCAAATGGAGGTGTCGTTGTATTCTCTAACCAAAATCAAAATTTTCAAAAGAAAAGCCAACGGATCCTGTTTTGCTGGCAGTTCTTCTTTTCCTCTTTAACTAAAAATGTTCGGTTGACTAACGCATCGTTCAACTTGCCCTAAAATTAATGTAAATGCGCCGAATAAAGTTAATGGAAAAGTTTCAAAAACGACCGCAATATTATTTATGTATGTAAAAAGGTACGAAGAGAAGCATTGAGAGAACATTTTCTTGCCTACCCAAAATGTGTGCAGCTAATTGCTTGTGGCGGACAGTTTGTCAGCTAAGTAACCTGTTCGTATGCTTATCATGTCACAGGTTGGGTTTTCTAGTATGAGTGCGAAATGTGTTATGTGTATCGTTTGTCGTTAGAGAGAAGAGATGCATCTTACAAGGAAACATTTCGTATACAAGTTATTTACTAACTTTATTCCTGATGAATTCTTAAAGATAACTTTATCTTGGTTGATTTCGCTTTTGCTTTGCTTTGTGCTCTGGCTTGCTTTGGTTTGTGATTTTCTTTTTTCATAAACTCTTACCATAATCATTACTGGCATACACTTTTTAATCGGAGATTAATGTAAAAAAATGTCCAAGAATCTGAGAATAGTACAAAGTATTTAGCAGTAGTTGGTAGCCATTAGTGGTTAAATAGCTAAAAAAGAAAAAAATTCTTTCCTTTTCTGTTTTCTTTTTTTTTTTTTTTTTGTTTAATCTCGACAAAGCCGACCAACTTGTCAGTTCCATTTAGTTTCTACTCTCGCGATAAATTCAATATTAATTTAAAAGGAAGCTTTTATAAAATCTATTTTATACGTTAAACAAATTCTAAATCATTTCACTTTAATACTTATTTCTATCATAAAATCTTCATTTGTATAGTTAATGCGAAGTGGAGGAAGGAGAAAATCTGTCCATTTATGACATCTATTTTATCGCTGCCCTAAAAGTTTAATTTGCGTTTTCCTCTGCTCTCCTCCTTCCTTCTCATTAAGCAAAAACTGAAAAGAAAGTTTCGTAGAACTTCATAGAGCAGACAGACGACGTCTTTAGCGGACGCGACGTTCAGAGTGTTTGCTTCATAATTATTTCGCTTAAGTAAGAGAAATCCGCTTACATATAAACGTATATATGTGCATGCTTTGAAAGCAATTATGTAATGCATTACAGCAAATTTTGGATACTCAATGCATGAATTATTCGTATTACAAAAAAAAAAAAAAAAAAGAAGAAAGAAAAAGACAAGAAGTCTATCTATCCCTGTCAATCAGATTGTCTTTCTTCGAGGTTGGTGCGCGTATTCGATTTATTTTCTCTTTTAATCTGTGAAGCAAAACGACAGTCACTTGACTTGACAGTTACAGTTTTTGCAATTAGTCGACCGCGGCTAAGTCGGTTCGAAAATTGATGCCTGTCATGGATGCATATTTTTTACGGCGCACTTACGCATAATATGCATTGACACTGCGTGCACTGTTATGACGCGAACCAGTGCAGATCGCTTGATCGTTGAGAGCCGTTAATGGCATTCGCTTGATTTTAATTCCTAAGAATATTGCGGTTCGGGTAAAATTTCCCACCGAACATCACCCCATAAATTATTTATATACGTTTTGTAAACTTCGAAAGTCGCTTTAGCTCGGCCTTTCTTTCACTTTCTCGGGCAACCGAATAAATAGGTGAACGTGGTTGACGCATTGTCTTTTTCACACGCTTAAGGTATGGTTTTTAAGTATTTTTGAGCAACAGATTTAAAATTTGAATAACGTATCAAAATAAAAGTAAGGTACGACAATATTCAAGTGGATAAATGGAAGAGTTATTGCATATGAGAGAAATGACGAACAATTTGACAGTGGAGGAGCTACTGCAAATTTTGATAGGTTGTGATTAACGAAAGACTGCGAGAAACTTCTAGCAAGTAATTTACAGAACTGTATGGAAGTGCTATCGCCGGGATAAAGTCACCCAACCTATTTCCTTATATTGCTTTCAAAAGCTGCATTGCGTTGTACAAGAAGCAGGGAAATTATACACGACTCTGCCCGGTTCTTTTATACGCCCAGCATCTTTATTTTAGAAAAATCAAAAAATAAACGAAACTAGTTAGATTTCCATTTTTTATAATATTGCGCGGGCAGGGGCAGTTCCTTGACATTTTTGTAGGCTATGCGAGGAAATTCTTACGGCGCATCCATTGCAGCTTACGAGTGAAAAGCAACTGGATTAGAGATCAGGGGCGTTCTCCGCTAATGTTGCATCGTACGCGTACGTACCTTTGACCGGATTTCCACATTTTCAATACCAACCTGCCTGCAATAACTTCCACGATTATCCGCAAATTTCAAGATGATATCTTTACGTTTGCATACGGACCTGCTAGGCGGATGCGATAGATTTTTTCCATTTTTGTACAGGTACTTGAGGATCGCCTACAGAATATATGTGGAAATTTTTATAGTTCCTATCTCTTGTAGATTGCAAGCGATGAGCAAAAGCCCTATTTTTTTTTTTTTTTTTTTTTTCTAAACAGAAGTATTTCTCGTACTGTATCCGTGTCCTGCGATCCTATTTTGCATATTTTCAAAACCTATTTGCTTACAAGAAATTTTAAAGTTTTTGAAGTCGATATCTTCATTTTTGCGACCAAGAGAATATTTACCGCACACATTACATAGACGGACAGACGGTCACACAGACATGCAGAATTTAAAGTTCAAGATCAAGAATATAGAAAATTTATGGAGTCTTTGAGGACCTTCCTATTTCGTTGATGGCTTGCAAAATAGAGATGGAAATTGACTTTCGTTAATATACGTAGTACACGCAAATGACTTATGTATTTGTACGGTCAAGTGTGTTACCAACAGACGCAATTATAGAGGAAAAGCAAAATTATTAATTAAAAAACGTAACCAACATTCTAAGGCAATTTGCAAGCCGTTAATCATGTTTAGTCCGACAACGTACTGAACAGATTGTATTTAAGTCAACAATCGTTCGCGAGCTATGAAAAATTTTCATTTTCATCCATTCGAAATTGATTTCAGGTGCTTCGCTCGATTTCCAAGAATATATATACTAAAGTTTCCAGTTTTAGTAGATTATTCTAAAATAGTTCAGATTGAAATTGTAATTGGCTTAGACCTTTCATTACGAAGGGTACGAGGGAAGGGGCTTCGCAAGCTCACTTTTCGGATGGTGTGAGGAAAAGTTGAGACTGTACTAACTTAAATGGATAGTAATAAGAACACACAACCATACTGTTTTAATAGAAGAAGGAAAGCGATCGCAGCGTTTAAATTCCACTGTGGCTCGCAATTCATGGCAATGGCAAACAATTGATTTAATAAAAAGTGATCTAAAATAAGCGGTTAATATGTTTGAAGCCACAAACTCCTTCGTTGACCCATATAAAGTGTGTTTCGCAAATTCAACGTTGCTTGCTAAGTTTTTGTTTTTTATTACTTCGTAACGTTTCGGATCGATCATGAAATCGAAATAGAGACCAAACATGACCGTCTCAGTAACGAAGAAATGCGGATTTGTTACTCTAAACTGTAAACAGTAGGTAAGGGTGGGTGAGAATAGTTCATTTGTGTAGCCAATCTCGCAGTGAATGCTTTCTATGCGTGTCGAAGGGTGAGACTCAAACAGAAATGCGGGAGGCGAAAGAGGCAGAGACATCGTTGCAGATCGAGCTAATAGGGCTTCGGCCAAAGTGAACTCTTTCAACCTGCCAACGCTGACTTAGTAGTCGCGAGTCTTGTCTACTCAATTCCACGACAAGTGTGCGTCGTTCGTTTCAGTCAACCACAATGTAACCTTTCCCTACCTGAGTTAGAATACATTTTAAAGAAAGTTAGTAAACAATAATGAATTCCTTTTAATGACAAATTGTTGTTGTTCTGCTGTTAAACAGGTTTAATGAGTGTACATACATACCAATGCACTTGAAATTGTGATCTGAGTGCGTTTTTGGAAGTTACAAACAGAATGTAAAAGTTAACCTATCCACGTACTTGGAAAGAATATCAGTGTTTTTTCCCCCTGTTGAAAAAAGAGAAACCGTAACTGAATATTCATATAAAGGACAATTTGATGCTTTGCATATTTCAAAGGAACAATTACAACGAAGTGGAGTTTATCCGAGCGACATGCTCTGGCCATGGTTTTAGAAACTTTTCCAACATATTCCAATTTTTAATAGAAATTCTTGAGGGTTTAAAAAACGCATGGCAGTGATTTTGGATATATTCGTGCAACTCGAAAACTCGATCTGCATTACGTTACTTTTTACTTTACTTGGCTTTATGAAAAAAAAAAAAAAAAAAAAAAAACCACTTCTTCATAACTATCAGAACGTTTTCATCTCGGGTTCTATATGAAAGATTAACATAACGTAGCACAACTTTTCCGTGCATAAGTAAATTAGTATTACAGCAAATTAAGCTAAATATTACGTAACTGGCTGAAATCTTCTATAGAAAAAAAAAAAAGAGTTGAAGAATAAGACTCTTATCGTCAAATTAATGTACAAAAATTTCATCTTCTAGATAGCTTTAGAAAGATTTTATATCGAATTATAGATTGAAAGTTGAAAGTTCATACTTTCTGTTATTACATGTGGTGAGCAACGAGGAGAACGTTTAGGAAATTTCGGAATTTTATTCTAAGCCTTAAAGGGTTCAGCGTTAGACGGATCAACAATCTTGTCCTGGGAGTCTCATCTGTTGGGAATTTGCGGCTGCTACAAAAGGGGAGAGAAGGATGGTGTAATTTTGGATTTTATTATGAAGCGCATACTCTTTTTTCCCAACCCTGCCCGTCCACTTGGAAATTCATTGGTTTCATTTATTTATAGTTATCTGGTTCAAAATGGTCTTGCAGGATATTGTCAAGTTTGTCTATAACATTAATACTTTTCAACAATGATTTCAAAAATAATGAATTAAATGCTGGCACCGATTCTGTTTGATTGTTGCATTCAATTAGGAGGAAATCACACTAACAGCACATTGCCGCACTTCGATTGTAGTTGAGTTGTAGAGCTTGCACAAAAATTAGAGAGCATACTACTCCCTTCAGATGGTATGATGTTATTGGGTTAGATGTGAAAAACGCTTAATGAAAACACTCGGAAAACACTCATGTCACTCCCACCCATTTGACTTGACAATCAGAAACATGATTGATTTCATTTTCATTGAAAAGATATTGACAAGTCTCCGAAGCTATAAATTCGTCCTAAATTTTATTTAACTTTCTTACTGCTACCGCTACCGTAACAATACTTGTAGTTATTGGACTTTCCCCTTCAGCGTAATGTAAGATATAATTAAATGAAAGTAAATTTTAAATAGATTACGTATTTAGCTACCGCCTTGTGCTGTATTGTGTTGTAATACAAAATGTCATAACTCTTTCCGCTTATTTTTATGGTGTAATTTACTTTTACTTCTGCTTTCAAAAATCCATATTTTACATATCGATAAAGTGTACGTGCGTGACCGATTAATACTGATAAACCCTAAATGGAGTTATTTTCTGTTGTTTGTTTGTTGATTTTTTGTTTTTTTTTTTTTTTTTCTTTTTTTTGTGTTTTAATTGAAATAAAAAACAAAGCTTAACTAACTTCTCTTCCACGTAGAGCAACATAGAAAGTTGGAAGAGGCAGCCATTGATGAGCTTGACCACAAAACGTGTATACATGCGCTAGCATAGCACAGCATTTTAACTTGCAAGCACTTTCTTCTTCATTGAAACTGGACTAACATTAGAGTACCGATCAAGGCTACGCGAGGTGTACTTAGTGTTAATGGGCAAGCGAAAAATGAAAACCCACTAAATGGTTTTTACTTTTTAAATAACACCTTAAACGCTAAATATTCGGTAAGGCATTGATCTAGTGGCCGCGCATCTGCAAACAAAAGTATATATTCATACACACAAGCACACATGTTGAGCTGAATATGTAAAAGTTACTCTTTTTGAGATTGTGTCGCACCGCTTCTTCTTCTAGTTTCTATTTTTACTTTTAACCGATCAAAGACTAACATGTAAGCACAAAGGGGTGCACTTTGATGATGTTTGCGAATCAGGCAGTTTTTTCTTCTTCTTTTTTTTAAACAAACATCCTGTTCGTTCGGAGCAGCTTTAACCTCAGCGACTGACTATTCACAATTGTTATAATCGTCTCGTTAAACAGACAAGTGAGTTCAAGTGAGACTTTGTAAACGTCTGGTAATGCTTCCGCGCCATTGTTTTTCTCGATCTAAATTTTTTGATTGCACGGTTTCCATATGAATTGAAACTAGGTTAGAACCAATGTGCAGATGATGATGACTACGGCGGACGATTGTAGCAAACCGGTGCACGAAATCATGCCGTGAATCGAGTCCTGGACAACAAATCTTAAGTTTCAAAGTTACATTTTGAGTCTCTGCTAAAGCAAAGCTGTCTGTCCGAAAATTGAATATAAATACGATAGAATTGAAGTTTCAATCGATCGATTCTCCTCAATCAAGGTCAAGTTTATTAATGAGAAAAACTGCCGTATTTTAAATGAAGACCGTTACAGTTAACAACAAACGCTACACTGCTACATACCGTTTTATTTTTAAAACAACAGACTTGTTGATGATTTCAATGTAAAAAGCATTTGCCAAAGCATGTGCCAAAAATCGAATTTCAATGACGAGATGTTTTAATGAAAACCCTTGTAAGGCGTAAAATTTCAAGCTTTTATCGCAAGTCAAATCGACGAAGTAATACTTAGCGACGAATTTCACTTTCAAATGCATCGTTGCAAGCTTATCGGAGTTTCCGAAAGCTGATGCGGAATATTTGACGAAATAAACCAAAACAAATTGGGCAAGACTTTCAAGCTATATACAGGCAACGCATCAAGTTATCAAATCGGGAAAAGAATTTTTTACCGATAAAAAAAGTGTAGGCGAAGCCGCTCGCAATGAAGAGAAGGAAAAACGAGTGAATATGAATTTATGTAAATATTGAGTCCTTTAAGTCCAAATGCTTTTCGGACAGCCCAGTATGTGGAAAAAGGAATATAAAATAGACCATAGAGAACACATGAAATGTGCATTTGCGTACGTTCATCAATACATTATGCATATATGTACGTATTTTACATCTCTATCGGTTTAGTACCATAAGGAGTGTTAGCGTGTGCTGCAAAAAGTGTGTATTTCATTCATATGCCTAAGTATTTGCCTTTGTGAATTTATGTGTGTGTGTGTGTATGTGTCTGTGTGTGTGCTTTTATGAACATTCATAACCGCTTGTTTAATATTCAGCACAGGAAATGCTATTGGCTACTCACTCAGAGTCACTGGCTGTCAAATATAATATAAAGGTATATGACTTTGAAATTGTGTTCGGCTGTGGCTGTGGTTATGCTTGCTGTTGCGCTTTTTATTATTATTATTATTATTATTATTATTATTTTTATTATTATTTTTTTTTTTTTTTTTTTTTTTACAATAAAGAAATATCTGTATATGTATATCTGTGTATATAATGTAAACAGACAATATGTGCACTTTATTGTTAAAGACACAAATAATTTCAATTTTATCTTTGAATTTTTTATTTCATTTCATCTCTCTGATCAATCTATTTTCTTTTGTTGTTGCGTATATTTTGTTTCATTAAATTTAAAGGATTTTTAACATTTTATGTTAAATTTTTACACACTTTTATTGATACATTCTTTTTTTTGTTTTTTTTTTGTTTTAATTAAATAAATCACAATGTAAAACAATTTCCGCGTTATCGTTGCTTAACGCTTGCGTAACTTAAACATTCTGATGCTCCTGAAGATTTTGTGCTAAAATTTTGTTTCAAATCACTTCGTTTGATCCCGTACAAAAGATTCGATTTCCGATTTACACACATACATACATACATAGTACGTAGTACGCAATGATCTTAAGAGTATACGTACGCGCGCAAGCGTGTATCTTTCTCTTCTCTTCCTTTTATCATTACCACTTGACTTAGGCACGTTGTATGCGGTTTTATTTTGTTTTTTTTTTGTTTTTTTTTTGTTTTTTTTTTGTTTTTTTTTGTTTAGCCAACCAACTCTCTCAAGTTCAACACTTACTATAAGGCTTCGATTTGTGTTTGCGCCTGCGCGTTGTCACTTCAAGTAGTACTGTTGTACTGAAATCGTTTGCGTTTGAAGTGAGTGTTGGTAGAGTGCTAGCTGATTGGTGGGCTGACGTGGGGATTTCATTGGGAGTACAGAATTAATATGCATAGGAACTGTCAACTAAATTTTACTTATACCACTTTTAACCGCATGTCTTTTACCATTCATTTAAATACACACAAACTTTTGCTTATATTGTTATTGTTGTTGTTGTTGTTGCTTCATACACTAAATTGTGTTTTAAACGCTCACATATTGGATTTTTCCAGTCATTCATTCACGCTTTCATTTCTTATGCGTAATGCGTACACATGGGCGACTAATCAACGACGCTTGTACTTATTTTATGTGAAGGTGTTCACCGAAGATTTTCTATGAACTTGATCATGAATTGATGACAATTGTACATTAACGGCAGCAGGCTTTACAAGTATTTTACTGTGTTGTTCAAAGGAATGCTTTGTAAATTCTATAATGCTGTTACCTCCAATTAAACCCGATTAATTTATTTATATTCATTTAATACATTAATACATTTATGTGTATGTGATAAGCATATGTGCTAAGAAGATTCACAACATTGTTTTAGCAAATTTGGTTTGCGTTTTTAATATCGATATTGTGCTCTGAGCTTTGATTCTATTTAACTCTACTATCGTTTATTTTGTTTTACATTTTGCCCTAAGGTGAATATGATAAACATTTACAATTTTAAGCAATCGAAATGCTTATGATTACGATCTAAAATACATGGTGTTCACTTTGTATTTCTAGCCTAATAATGAAAGTAGAGTAACTTGTCGCTTGAGACACCTCGAAGATATGATTTTTGAGCGCATCAACGGCTTGTTTTGGCGACAAAAATGGCTTTCCGCGCATTTCATTGTCGTTGTTCGATTATAAAAAGCAGTCATTAGGTGCAAAATGGGCACCGTATAGAAGATGACTGACTAATCCGATTTTTTGAGCATTCGAATTTATCAAATCAGTTACTATAAGAGATGTTTGAGAGTTTCCATTGTCGGAGGGAAGAATGGTCCGACAGAATTTTTATGTGTTCTGCTTATTACCGCAAAGACACTCGGCAAACAAATGCCGGCAAACAAATTGTATACCGTTGAGAATTCATTGTTATTTTTCCGCTTAAAGGCACTGTTGCTACCTGACTGGTTTTTCCGAGAAAACAGACGACCATTTGCTTAATAGCGCTTTCACCGCGAGCAACTTATGTTGAATTTGGTTCATCTTGAATCTTTATGGAGTCGACTGCTGTTCACTTTCCGACTCACGCGCATACATTCATGATTCGTTATCTACTGCGATCCAATACACGTTCTTTGAAGCAACGCCATTGCATTTGTTAAGCATTTGCTTGCACCAAGTGAGACGACGGCGAGAAAACGTTTTGTACGGTTTTGTACGGTTTTCTCAATCTCAGTTTATGCCACGTGTCGGCCTTGCATTGCCAGAATCACATCATTGTCACAGAATCAATCGTGCCTAGCACAAGAACTGGCTTTGGACTACCTTCGCTACCTTGGCGGTGACGATTTGACTCGTTATTCCCATTATTGCTAAAAGTAAAATTAAGTCGATTTAAAATCACGTATAACATAAACAGTTAGACAAGCTAATAAGACTTCTTCGTGAAAGTAAATGAAATTTAAAATAAAATATTAATCATAAAGAAAAACTGGTCGATATTTAGAAAACGTTTTCAGTTTTTAAAATGGAAGTCGGAAGTCGGTTTAGGACGAATATAAATTTTACTAATCGAGGAATGCCGGTCCGCAAGTGATGTTTTCCCAATTAGACATGGAAAAGTATGGGTTAAAGGTTAAATACCTACAAAAGACTTACTAATATATTATCTCCCAGCTGCTTTCACAAAAAGCTATTGTCTTTTTTGTTTGTTAGCATCTTCTTGGCAAGACAAAGAAAGGGTGAAAAGTGAAGGGGTTTTTTTCTATTTTCAAAATAAAAACGTTTGCCGCATACATATGGGCGATGTAGGCGTGTCGTTGGAAAAGTTTAAGTCATTTCCAAATTCTTTTGCAAATTTTTAGTCGATATTTTCATTCCCACTAACGGGAGAACGCAGTTGCGTAGATAGACAAATGGATAGGCGTACAGACAGACACGTTTAGGTACATTCCAAATTTGAAAGTGTCGGAGAATTCACATGTTTTATGGAGCTTTTGAAGCTTGTTTTTGTGCCTTAGAAAGATATTAAGAAAACATTAAATTTTGGGTAGGCGTGGTTAATATTTGCATTATTTTACAAGTGCTACAGCATCGCTTATAGAATGTGCAAATTTGTACATTTACATGTTGTTATTACTTTTGATGTCTTCAGTTTACCTGGTGCTGTGGGCGTGTTCTTCGACAGGTTCCATTTTCAATATCAACCTGCGTGCAAGAACTCTCAACGATTGCACCAAATTTGCAGTTGACAGCTTCATTTTTGCGGCCAGGAGAATGTTCGCAACAGACATTACACAGACGGGCAGACGGGCAGACGGACATCCTTAAATCGATTGAAGATTTGATGCTGACCAAGAATATATATATTTTGTTGGATCTCTGATGCTTCATTGTGGGCGATGCAAACGTTTTGACAAGATGAGTATACCCCTCGCGCTTCGGTGATGGGTATAAAAACAAATGCCCGGCTCGACATAATCTTAAAAGTGCAAACTGCAATGGCAGCATGGCATCAAAAATCTCTGTATTTTATACTATCGTCTGTTTGGGTGTTTATTCTAATGTCCCCTTCATTACTATCAATTTTACTAGTCATTCACTTGACGATTTTCTTTATTTATCCGTTATGTTCTCGTTCGCTTTTTTCCTCCTCACAATACGTAGATTTTGTGAAAAGTTGAAGATTTAAACACTTCCACACAAGAGTTAAGAAATTTGTTTGTTGTGAATGTGTTCATAAGTGCTTAGCACAATTTCTTTCATTTTAGACACGCGGTTGGTGTTGGAAAATCGGTTAAGTGAGTCGATGTGAAAATGGGAAAAATTCGATTGTCATTAAGTATTTGTTCTTGTAAAATAATATATTTACACAAATGTGTGTAGACGAGTTGAACGATCGTTGCAGAGACTCTGCACGTTTATTTGCTACGGTGAAAGTTTGGAGAGTCGACTTGAACGGTAGCCACACCAGCTTGGGTAGCGGTAAACATTCTGGACGATTGAAAATTGTAAGCACTAATGAAAAGTTCGCATAATCCCACCTGCTGGTTGTGGATCATCATCGAATTCAAGCTAAAAAGTAAGTAGAAAGCACGACCATGCCCAAAGAACATCTTTGTCATATATTGAATTAAGATTTTGGACATGAGAAAGATAACCAATCCTCACATTGAAATAAATTATAAGTCGATGGCTATTGTGTGAACCAGGTACGTAAAATTGAATGAATGGAAGCTCAATTCTCTGCCTGTAATCAGGAAGATTATACCCTCCAGATCTAACTTAGCGCGTCTACTGCTCTATCTGCTGACAATTTTCAAAAGAATGCTTCAGGTAAAAAGGATTAGATCAAGGAATGAGATCTGGAGAAATCGTTCCACTAAAAGAGTACCTAAAGTTCAGAGACTCGTGGGACTGATTGTATCATTTTCGAAGAAGACGACGTTAACCAACCAGTACTTGAGTCAGAAACATTTCAATAGTCGTTTTCATCAGTGCATTATTTATTCAAATTCTCTTTGATTCGAATTTTGTTCGTTATATTATTATTTATATTAACTCGGCTCCTATACATTCTATTATCTTTTCTACTCATAATTAATTGTATTATCCATTTCTTCATTCATTCTGACAAAACATTATATTCGCGTATGCGTGCATACTCTGTTAATAGCGTTAGTAAGGGTTCTATTCCTTCGACTATGCGTGCGAATAGCTGCAGTGCGAATAGATCCATTTTATTATCCATTCTCTGATTCATTTTTATTTCCAGTATTTCCAGTATTTGTTTTTCTTTTTTCATTCCATTCCACTCTCTTTTCAAATCTTATGCTATTTCAGTCTATTTAAATTTCAAAACCCCTTACATACCATACGTTAATAAAGAAATCTATATATTTATATATAGAATCTCGTAAGGAAGGTTCTAGGTGTACTTTTACCACTTTTTTTTTTCTTTTTGGAGATATCTAGCAGATATCTAGAAGCAGCAGATTTGAAACTTATTCGATATGGTTGCGGCATAAGAAAAAGTTGTGTGTTGTCTTCAAATAATTAATGCTGCAAAAAGAATATCAGTCGCCTAAGGAAGAAGAGAAGAATTCGAGGGTAAAGCTTGTTATTAATAGTTACATGAATAGATTTATTTTAAAAATGAGTTTAAATTGCGATATGGGGTTAGCCTGTTACAGCCTTTGATTTGCCATTTTTTTCTTTTTTTTTCTTTTTTCGAGTCCTATTGTCTTAGCAGTACTACCTTAGACAACATATGTTTAAAGGAGTTTGCCGACAGCAGAATATTATATGTTAGAATCATAGGATAGGAGGGGAGTATATATTATATTATCCGATGTATGAGTGCGTTGCTGAAGATAACTAACTTCATAGAATGAATGTAATAAATGTAATAAATTATTCCAGTATGCACAACCTACATACTTATCTAGCTTCTGGTGTTGCTGCCAAATCACGTACTAAACCAATTTTTTTCTTTTCTCATTTTTGGAATGTAAGAAAAGTAAAACTTAATATCAGTTAAGAAAAAATCCAATCGAATAAAGTATATGTGGCAATGTGCCGAAGAAAGAAGGAAAGAAAGAAGGAAGGAAAGAAAGAAAGAGAAAGAGAAAGAGAAAGAGAGAGAGAAAAAGACCGAAGTATAGCGAAAAACTTGTTCTAATATTATTATATTACATGTTCAAATGTTGTGTTAACGTCGGCAGTAATGCCAGGACTTGTCCGTTAAAGAAAAAGTAATTAAAACATCAGAATCTTTAACGATCATGTAAAGCGAGACAAAGATTTATTTGTTGATGCGCGTGCAGTGTATGTACGCGTATGTAATTACAATACTGTTGTTACTGTTGTTATTGTTGTTGTTATTGTTAATATTATTATTGCTGTTCAGATTGCGTAGCTGACATATCAAATTGACAAATTGACAAGTGACTCAGCGGTGACAGACCACACCATAAGGGCTTGTTCACGGTACTCATCAAGGTAAAATACAATTATGTAAAGCATACATACATAAACATGAAACAACAATGCGTACGAAAAGGCCAGCTGAACGCTTTGGGGATTTAATGAAAATACATTAAAAAAAAAAATGTATCTCTTTTTTTGGAAGACGAGAAAATCTTATTGAAAAAGATAAATTGGATTTAATTTATTTACGCATTTCATGATTTTTTCTTTGTTTTCTTCTTAAATTTTGAAATCATGTCATCTTAAAAGCATTGTCTTATTTTATAGGCTTTAATCGTTTAGGAAAATAAATTATTACCCATAAGTCTGTAAAATGGTTGAATATGTTAAAAGTGTTTTGATAGGCTTTTAAAAGCCTAAAATCATTATCTTCAACGTAAACAAGAAACAAAAATTTATTAGAAATAAAAGGTTTCTCGAACTGATAATTATGTTGTAATCACAAAATTTGCAAATTAGTTTCGTGATTCAATCATTAGGTTTTCGAAAACACGCAAGAAAACTATAGTCATTTTGGTATCAATCTTGCATAACTGTCGTTCAAGCGGCTTACATGTAATTCGATCGGTTGAACTTTTGCTTATCTGTGGCTTGCAACCTGTGAAAGAAAGTATTTTAAAATTTTTAGATTGTGGGCGTGTTCAGCTTTTCGTTACGAAATTCGTTCTATGTATGTTGTTTGAAAATAAGTGCAGGTGTTCTTTTAACATACTCTTCCAACTGCAGCAAGACCTGCAATTTACTTTTAAAACTTCTATACTGCAGTACAGGTGCATATAAGCATATAAGCAAACGGATGCAGACGGAGAGACATCGCTATTTCTTAACTCTAATCAAATACTTATTTACAATATTTTATCAGATGGATGGACAGACGGAAAGACTAGCAGAGCTAAGAGCTAAGAAATGGTTTCCAAATATCAACGGGCAGATATAAACACGGACGGATAGACAAATCGATATAATTAAACCAAATTAGTGTATTTCACTAATCAAAAATATATATTCCATCTGCGTCCGTTGAGCCACACTTGAGAATGTCGCAAAGATTATGACAAATTTTATATACCCTTAACCTCGTTTTATCGAATATATTTTCTTCAAAATATTTTGAAGTAAAAAAATTCATACATAAATTAATTTTATTAAACACTTATAATATTATAATTTAAAATTTTCGTATCTTTTTTTGTAGATTTGCTACACGAAGTTTTAAATTAATGATCGACATTAGAGGCCAATGAAGTTGAGTTTTTGCTAATCTTTTTTCAAGTGCGACCCTTCAAGTTATTGTTCATCTGCTTCAAGGTTATTGAAATTCAGAAAATCGAAGAAAATTTCACTCGCATTAGCCAAAATAACTAAAAGAGACGTTCGCGTTTAGAGGAACATCGTCCAGCCCAAGTAAGTATGAAAATTGCAAAAGTAAATATGAAATTTGCACTAAACTTTTAAGCGGTCTTCATATATTTCACACAAGTTTTACAAGTTGTAAGCCATTGAGAATGAATGTTAAGAATATTTCCTTCCTTTCTAGGTTTTCATCAAATCAGAATTGTTTTCATCCTTTGCTTCACTTTCTAGAAAATTCTTAGTTTCAAAGTTCTAGCCGGGAGTTACGGGCTGACTCTCTTCGAGGTGATCAAAGGCCGACTTAGTAAACTTACACGCATTTGTGTAACGTAATGTGAATTCTCCAGCTACGGAAACATTACCCGCCTTATAGTCCATTACAGTGAAGCTAATAAATAAATTTATTGAGTAAATTTTTTTTCGAAAATTTTATTACCTTGCGTACGTATTTCAGGTAGGCATGTAAATATGAAACCGGAATTTTTGTCTAATGCATGAAAACATATGCCTAATGTATGAAAATAGTTGCAAAATATTCTACTCGAAATACCGCCCACCGCTCACCGCTACCTCCGCACTTTTCACACCTCTATGAAAATTTGTGCATGCTACGCTTTTAGAAATCTTCCTCTTTTGACGTAAACAATACATCGAATCAATCTCTCTTTTCACATCTTTGTGCGAACCAAAGGGTCCCTTATCAAGTAAACCGCTTGGATTTGCCTTTGCCAGCTGAGTGCTTCCAACGTAACGCGAGCCGGTTTGGCAATATGGATGACAGGACGAACGATAAGTGAAAGACTGCTTTTTTGTTATTTCTTTGATATTCTGACGGTTTTTTGAACCGCAAAGTGTTTACTATTGATTGTGTCACCAAACTTTAGCAGACCACACTCCATCAAACGCGGAATATCATTTTTTGCGACAGCGATTCGTATTTGCGATAGACGTGGGCTTAGGCGTTAGGGCTTTTAAAATAAACCCACTTGTTACCCCGACAGATGCTAGGATGCACAAACAATTTCCTTTTATATCGCAAAAGGGAAACGTTATGTTGTCGGCGATGCTCTTTTCTTAGAACCAAGCTTGACATATTCCCCGTTATTCCAACCTTTCCTGCTGAATGAAACTTCTACTGTTGCGAGTTGAAAACCTTTGTCAGATATCACCAAGAGAAACTAGCGCCAACGATTCGGCTGGACTGCAACTATATTGACAGCTAATTGAGGTTTCAGATTTGTATACCTGCTATGTGCTACGAAGTGGATTATTCGCTTTTTTTGAGTATTCTAAAAGGACCGTGGAAACTAGGCTATTATCGCATAAATAAAGTATTTGAGTTTTACTATTAATTCGTCTTATTTGTATTACTAAGGTAAACATTCTTAAGACTTTGTTTTCATTATATGTTCATTCCGAGTGGTTTTTCAGCCTATGACAAATCGTTGTTGAAGGTGAGACTTGGTTTTTGCTTGATGTTCATTTGATCCTGGCATGAAATGTGAAAAGTATTTACTACTGCCTGGTGATCGTGAACCGACCGATACGGAATAAAATGAGTACATATCGCCTTAATGTCTTATAGAAGTAGTGCTGTGTGCCTAAGTGATGGTTTCTATATAATTTTTTATTAAGTGATACCTTTATTATATTTAACTTACCAGTCGGTATGCCATTGGGCACTAATAGCTTGCCATCTTAATACCTTAATAAAAAAAAATAGAACTAAGGATGTTAAAGGGCACAGAGCACGCATTTCTCCTTTGATAGAGTTGAAACAAGTAAGAAAACTGTATTCATCTGCGGCAGCATCGTTTACGTCTATAACTTTTGTCTCCAAAAAAAAAAAAAAAAAAACAAACGATTTTAAGATTTTTGCGTATCTACTGTAGATGCGTTCGTAAAATATACTTAAAAGTTTGCATGACGGTGCTTGGTGTTGGTTATAAGTAACAAGTACACCAATTTACTCATGGATTGTGAGATAATTAGAGCGCGTTCTTTAAATCATTTATTGAACTCCCTTTTCTTCCTAGTAATTTAGTTTTTATACACCACTCACACCACTTGTTGCACAAGTCCAGACGGATCTCAGATAGACGCAACTTTTATCATATCGATCGATTCAAAAAGTGACTCTTAGGCTTGTCTGTCCGTCTGGCTGTCTTGCTTTCTTGTGTTGAACATACAAATCGCAATTTTTGAGATATTTAAACGACGTTTGGTATACCGACATGTTTTCACCCAAGTCTTGAGAATGGTACGCATCGGACCACTTTTTTGACATTTTTCCAAACAACAGCTTATTTTCAAAAGTCGTTATATGAAGCCGATATCTTAATTTCCCCAATAGCTATAATTGTAACTCATGGACAGTCGAGCAATGTATGCTTACGTATATTGAGAAATTAATTATTGTTAAAAATATATTTAGTTTGTAGGGTCTTTGGAGCTACTTTCTGAACATTGGAAACGTTTTGATAAGAAACGTATATACGCATCTCTTGAGGGCGGATGTAAAAATGTACGCTATAGGAAATGAAGCGAACTCAGAAACTCAGTCACATTAAATCAAAATATTTGATTAACATTCGCTTTATAGGCAGAAAGACAAATCCAAGTCTTCCTTCATAAGATATAATGAAAAATCTTGTAATGGAAATGATTGCACCACTCATCTTGTGATTTATTTTCTTAATAATCCCACTCCTGTGGGAGCCTGTGGTCTGAAGCTAAATCAACTAAAGTTCAGGAAAAATATAAATGTTTATTAAATTGGCTTTAATTTTGCAGTAACTTTTATGTTAAAATAACTGAATGCTTTGTGAAAAGAATTCTTCGCAACAGCACATTCGAAGTACTTTTAATTAGACCTTAATATTAATATTGTGAAAAGGGAAAAATGAAGAACATATAGAAAATTTATAAAAATATATTCCAAACGCATTTGTTTTTATCAAACGTGACAATATATTTTTTTATTTATTTTTTATTTTTTTTTTAAGTTATCTATGAGCTGTTTCTTCTCACACGCGCTATAACACAGATTAATGTATTTTTTATTGTTACAGTTGCGTGATTTTAAAACGATTTATTGGGAAAAAGGCCACGAATTTTTTTCCACTAATCCTATTATCGCCCATCACTCAATAAATCTTCGGTCTAACTTTCCGCTTTTTTGCAGTTTCGTTTCGCAGTTTTCGCGAACGCATTTATAATGCTACATAATAACCGCTATTGATCCTTTGTCCCTTTTCAGTATAATCGATGAATATTATACCATGCGCATCCCAAAATACAGACGCCATGACCTTTCCACTCGACTTCACTTTTGACTTTTTAGTGCCCTCGGATGGCTTTTGCCGGTTTCTGTTTACATGCCCAATTGCCGATTTGACTCTGGAGTGTAGTGATTGTTCCAGTTCTTATCCATTGTAACATATCGTATGAAAAAATCGTATTTAATTCGCCTAAACGACTCCAATATATTTTGTTTTAGTAAAAAGCGAACGAACGCGGCATCTACTTCGAATAGAGCTTTCTCATGGATAAATGTTCACGCAACTGTAGGGTGTCAGCTATCTTAATTCTCGATCTAACTATCTATCTAACTTTTCTCTAACTCCAAAAGGAGTTTATGCACTTGTTTTATGGGTTTTGCAGTAGCTGCCGAATTCGGGTGACCAGAGCGTTCGCCATCATCATCGGCGAACGCTCTATACTGCGCTGTTAAAAATTAGCAAACCATCTGTAAACTTATGTCTTGATCAGTCAAGAGTTGCCATATAATGTTTTCGGAATATCATCAAATCTTGACACGTATCAGTTGAAAGGTAGTACTCTTCCGAAATCATATGGTTCTGTCGGCAGTGTTGCCAGTCTTGTATGTGCCAAATCGGAGATTTGAGAAATTATCTCGATACCAGGGTAGACAATTTAATCTTCAATTTTTGCCTTTTCTTTGCCTATTTGGCCGTTTGCCGTTAATATTTTCGTGGAAAATCTTTTTTATTTAAGACCTAAGCTTAAGATCTGACACTTTTTTATGAACTGTCATTATCTTTATTCACTTATTTACATATTTATATCATATAATATGCGTGGAATAGTTTTTTACTTATTGAGCGACGGTATGCAGTTTTCCGCTTCACCTCTGAGATATTACATCAGGCGCATTAATATTTACTTCATGCGGCTACTTTCCCGAAACTACATCCTATGCCTATGGTACCACTTAGGACTGTTAATACTATATTACTATGAGAGTTAATTTAATGTCAATATTAATATTAAATTAATTCTAGGATAATGCCAATAATTAAAAAAAAAAAAAATAGGCTAACATCATAATGCTATTTTTGAGTTTACCTTCAAAATTGAGACTGCATTAATAAGAGACGTGTATTTTTCTTCAGTTCACTTTTTTTTCCTTTCTCGTGTCTGCAACTACGGCACCCCGTTTGCACCCTGACAGCACCTTAATTAAACTATTCGGATAATTGAGGCGATGCTTTTCAGAGTCCTTTTACCTCCTGAAATAGGGAAAGTTTCCTTCTATTTGTTTTAAGAAAGCCCGGATGAATTTCTAACATTCGCCCTGTAAACGTATCTGTCAGAAAAAAAAAAAAAAAAAACGCTAAACTAAGGTGTTTGACGGCGACATTTCTCAAACTATCTATCTTTACGATAGCAGAGATGTGCAGCGCTCGCTCCTGAGTACTCATTCTTCCTCTTTCTAATAAAAGTTTTACACAAATCCATCACCTTGCTCCTTATCTAAGTTAAATCTCAGTACTTTCCGCATTGAGATTTTCTCACCGCATTTTTGTATATTGAATACATACACAATATAATTATATGAAAATATATATATAAATAAATAAAGGACAGTTAGTTATTTTACATTCGATATTGAAAAGAAAATAAATCAGAAAATTATATTCAGTCGTGATCGCATCTTTCATACCCATCACCGTTGTCTTAAAAAAGACTACAAAAAAAAAAAAGAAGAGAAATAAGTTTTCATACTCCACAATATTAGATGTTGCATAGCCGTCTGGGCGCTGTCGCCATGGCCTTCGACCAATTTGGTCTATGTTAATAGCAGAACAATGTCTGCAACAGACATTACGCAGACGGAGAGGCGGACGGGCAGAATTTGATACTGATCAAATATATATATACTTTGTGGAGTCTCTAAAATGTTCTTCTGGACGTTGTAAACCTAACGAAAACATGAATATATCCCTCGTCCTTTAACGATGGGTATAAAAATTATACGCTAACGGGTGCTTTCAAGCCACTGGTTGCAAATCGTTTTATTGCCGTGTAAGGCCGTTAATCCAAGAGAGAAAAATTACAGTTGATTTTACTCTATATCATAAACTAGAAACCGATAAATGTTCTCGTTTTGAGATCAACATACGACATCTTTCAACTTAATGGGGATCGTATTAATTGCCGATCAACATTGTTCTAAACTTGAAGGGATGTAATAATAGTGAAAAAGAAGTTGTTTTGATAACACATTCCGCTCACCTAATACAGAAATTGCATAAAACTTAAAACAAATTATATAAAAATATAGAGGGTTTTCATAATTTGATGGGAATACATTAACATAAAATATGTTTTTCTCGATAATTGCAGATGTAATGGACAGACAAACTGCTACAAATTGCTTAATGAGTTCTGCTACTCGCATTAATTAGGCGCACCGTTAGCATGCTCACAGGTGCATGTATCTATCCGTATGCTTAAAGCAAAGAAGTGGAGGTCGCTGAGGCCGATACACATGCAATACATAGCTTACACAACCAAATTGTCTGAAGAATACGCATTAGTGATAGTAAGAATTTCACTGGGCCTAACCATTGCTTAATCATTTGCTTAACGTTATGCGTGCCTTTTGTAACGGAGCGTTATTTTTTTCTTTTTTT
>KK502411.1:876844-891844 GCA_000688735.1 Glossina austeni | reverse complement strand
ATCCGTTTGTACGACAGTGTTTTATACATTCATTCCTCTTTACTTTTTGATTCCATTTGCTTTCTTTTTTCAAGTATCATCATCTTTTTTCTGACCGGCGCTCCCTTCAGATGTCATTCGGTTATAAGAAATTTCGCTTTTTATTTGTCAGTTGCTGAAATCGTTCATCACGCGTTCGTAAGCCCGACTCTTCTCAATGCATTGATATTCAAAAATGGAAACGTGCTTATTGACATCGATTTCCTGCTTCCTCTTGCTCTTTTGTTTGTTTTGTTAACCGTTCCCTTAATTCTTGGATTTCTTAATTTTGAGTTTTCACTTTTCTTACGAGAAGCTCGGATGTATTCATAAACCGTATCTCGCAGTGTCTTATACCCTTTCGAACACATCTTTATTCGATTCATTATCATTCTCCAGCCGACCGTTATTATCGGACAGTATCTTAACTTTCTTATCATATTTCGTAAGGCATGCACTGTAACGTCGTTGTTTGCTCATCCTTTTCGATCATCATTTTGTAACTAAATTAATTTCATTAAGCGATGATCAGTCAAAACATTCTCAAATTCTCATTACGCTCGATGTCGAACTCGCTGCCAATAGCATGAGTAGTGCTCACGAAATTCCTCGTATCGTTCTACTATTCTTACATTCCTTCAATTATTTAATTACTTTTTTCACTTTGTTCCGATTAACAAATTTTTCGATTCTCGATTCTCGATTTCACTAAAGTTACAAGAGTTCGAATTTTCGTCTTTTGCAAATCAGCAAATAAACAACACACGATTTGCTGAGTTGGGTAAAAAAGTTTCCAGGTGAACGCTAAATTCTTTGTTTGAACGTTAACAAATTTGACGGTTGGGTTGATTGCATTGTATTGTCTGATTGGCTACGGCAGCAGTTTCCTTCAAATCAAACAACAACGACGTTCCACTGTTAGCGTCTGTATACACTGAATAATATCTCAATAATACTAACTGTGAAAACTGTTATTTTATATAGGGAAAGGTCAAGATCATCCAATTTGATGCTTCGATGCTTCGCATTACTTTATCATATCCGCCAATAGATCTCGCTGATCAAAACATTTGCAAGCACCCGCCGTCCGCCACGTAACTATAATCGTTTGGCGGGAAGTGAGGCGTCTTTGTTTTTTTGCTGAATGGCTATGTGATGTCTTTAACAACCGGCCGACTACTTTTCACAATTACTTCTCACTCAAAACAGGACTAACAAATTCTAGTATTTTGCGAACACATGAGCTGTAGCTTACAGTATGTAATGCAAATGTAAAGCAATTACTACCAATTGACTATTTTGTCTGTTCTGTCTCCTCTAGCCGGATGAATTCATTTACAACTAATCTCAAGTACTTGTTCTTGTAGACCCGCGTTTGTAAATCAAGTTTTTATTCTCTATTTGCTTGTATTTCTTATCGATTGCAAATTCATATGAACATCTTTCCATTCATCCTTTCATCAAATTATACATTTTTGAATCCACGACGCCTTGACGTCGCCTGAGTTCAGATCGATTGAATTCAACTCCTAGGTCGACCTCAATCTGTATTGAGATCGTCCGAAAATGGCGTGTTCGTGTTGGTGTTGTTGCTCGCTTAACTGCATTCGCAAACCCGCATTCCGCATATATTTTGGCACCCATCTTATATTTTAAAAATAAGATCGGTTTAAGATGACGAATATTTTTGAGTATATTTTTTTTAGAAAGTCGCGTCAGAAGGAAAACTGGATACTTTATTGTTTCACAGACAAACTTCCGACCACTGTAAGTTTGTATGTGTGCATTTACATCGAATGCATTTACATCTGTAATCTGTAGTCTCAGAAATATTTTTGCATCTTCAACTATCCGGATCGTCATGACGATCATAAGACGAAATCCGTTGACCCTCATCATGCATCGATGGCTTGCGATAGCTCAATTTTGCTTGACTCGCTTCGACTAGCATACAAATGCTTTCTTATGTAATGTATACGTTCATGTGTGTGTTGACTTGTGTCGATTTCCGTTGACTAGCGTTTGCGTATTGCGTACGCAATGATAAATTTGTTCATACATTGATTTCGTACTCATTGACGCGCTCTGACATGATTTGACCTGCGATCATATGCAATCTCAGCGCTCACATCCACCTAACAATGTTTTGACGGAAGTGCGCTTTACATTGAGATGCGTTCTCACTTTGACGATATATTGACATTTCATTCAACATGCGTTTACGTGCGTATTATGATGCTGATGGTGATTATGAGATGTAAGTTTGCGCGTAAGATTGCGCTAAGTTGCACTGAAATTTTATTCGAAACTCTTCGCAGCGTAATGTGCTTTCGATTTTTTCAAATCTTTTTTTAGTATAGGGATCCATAGAAAGAATGCATAAAACTAGGCATCTAAGTTGAGAGGAGTCAACGTAACTGCCAATATTTACCGACTTGCGTCAACTTGCGTTACGTAAAGTAAAGTAAGTTGAAGTAGTGAAAATGGAAATTAAAAAAAAATTGCACACACTGTTAAGTATATTTTATTTTCTAACAATTTTGACATGGATTGACAAAATCGAATTACAAATGCTTGCAAAGTACTTACCCGAATAGTTTCTGCCTCTTTTATTTTTTTTTTTAGTTTTTTTGTAAAGTCGTTTTACAACCTCATTAAAACTTGTGATCGAAATTAAGGTTCAAGTAAAATTTTATGCTCCTGCCAGCATATATGCATAGGTAGATAAATTAAAATTATAACAAAGGTATGCACGCTAATAACATCATAACTAGGCCACGGTCGTAGGCATATTAAAGTCTTTACTGGCGCACATTGGCACAGTGCATACAAATGCACTTAACGTAATACACTTGCCGTTACTTTCATAAGGACACAAATAGCAGCAATGGCAGCGTTAACAACCACACACACACACAGCAGCAGCGGTAGTGATAACTATGATATCCATAGAGTAGGCGTATGAACATTAAAAAAAAAAAAAATAAATAAAAAAGAACGATATGAGTCTGTACGTATGCATATATGTGCATATATGTGCATATACATGCAAATGCCCGCTTAGAGGGTATATGCAAAATAAAGATGAAACAAGTGAGGGAACTACGTAAGGCCCCAAGTCGAATTTGCAACACCCTGTAATAGTTTTCCATGAGCATATTAATGACTATTTCGCGAAGACATGACGCCTTTTTTGCTTCTTTAAATATTGTGGACGTGTCCCACCCATGAGTATTTGTAACCGATCCTAGAATATATCTCAGTCTTCCATTACAATTTCTGATGAACGGACAGAACCATATCAGCTTGATAAAGAAATTCTGACCCTCTGATTGCTAATATATGGCAGATACATATATACTTTCCCAGGCTTTAGGATTTTTGACGTAGAAATATTTTCGTTACAAACGCATTGACAAGTGGTTATATGCTGAACATATCGTCCAGCATAGAAAGAAAAGGAAAATTGTGGCAGAAATAAAAGGAAACAAAGTTAAACAAATAGCGGTAATTTAGTGCAGCGATTGATGGATTTTTTTCTACTTTTTTTCTTTTCGTGCGCACACAGCAACAAAGTAGCGATTAAATCGTGTCCCTCAATGTCTTTGTATAGGTTCATAAGTGCATGAAAATAGACAAAGTTAAATATACACTTTAATGGTAGCGGTGCTGTTAACTGTGGAAAGATGTGGAAACACGGCTAACTGTTGTAAAGAATGATTAAAAAAATATTATTTTAAAAGAATTTTAAGTTCATTTGGAGCTTATATTACACGAATGGTTTGCATTACATTTTTGAGAAAAGGTTGCCGATATCTATGCAGTATTCGGCTGACCATTCTATGCGGGTAGCTGGGTCGCACTAGTAGGATCTTTATGGAAGAGGACGCTTCTTTACGCACAAGGCGTTAAATCGTCACGCAATGGTTGATGTTGTGTATTTTTTTTTTTTTTTTTTTATCGCCGAAGGATGAGGAGTATGTTTGTTTTGTCAAAACGTTTGCAAGAAAGCATTAGAGACCCCATAAAGTATATGAATTCTTGGTCTCTATCAAATTCTGAATCGATTTAAGCACGTCCGTCTATCCGTCTGTCCACCTGTGTCATGTTGGTTGTAAACATTCTCATGGCTGCAGAAGTTAATCTATTGACTTGAAATTTGGTTCCTGCACGCC
The DNA here is from genome assembly GCA_000688735.1 of Glossina austeni. Taxonomy (NCBI): domain Eukaryota; kingdom Metazoa; phylum Arthropoda; class Insecta; order Diptera; family Glossinidae; genus Glossina; species Glossina austeni. The sequence goes on along the minus strand of KK502411.1, from coordinate 887,651 downwards.
GGTTGATACTGAAAATGGGCCAAATTCGTCAAAGGACACGCCCACAGCACCACGTAAACTGAGAACACCTCTGTTTTTCAAAAGGAATGAAGAATTTGTTTTCTGCTAATTACTTAAATAGTGAGTAGCTCTAGCAGATAAATGCACAAAAATATTTGAACGCATATTCTATGGGCGACGCTGTAGTACCTTTACAAAAATGGAAAGATTCGCTACGCCTCCCCAATATAGTAGTATATCAAAATCGAATTTTTTTTTTCAGTACATTTGTAACTCGCAGAAGCAAGCTTCAAAAGTCCATTAAAGTAAATTTATTGTTGGCCAGTTTCGAATTTGGAATGCACCTAAACATGTCCGTCGCGTACTCGCGTTGGCGTCAATGAATATATCGCCCACAAATTTGCAAAAGAGTTTAGAAGTGACTTAAACTTTTCCAACGACACGCTTACAGCGCCCGCATGCCTACACGAGAAAAACTTTTATTTTGAAAATGGAGAAAATCTTCCGCCCCCCACTCCATCTTATAGAGCAGGAAAATTTAATTCTTTTACTTTTTTAGTCTTTTTGGGGACAACGATGACGGTTACAAAAAAATTCGATCAGAACCGAATATACTTTTCCTACTTTTTTTTTTTTTTTTTAAACAAGATAATGTGCTAAGAATTCGTAGAGCGCTGGCTTGTATGCAAAGGATTAAAACATAATACTTACACTGTTTACGCTGGAACAAAGATGAAATTGAAAGCAATTCACGAGTTAAAATGGTGGGCGGATGCACATTAGATAGATTGCAAAGAAGAAAATAAAAAAGATTATTATCGTTGTTCAATTCGTCGTTGATAACACATTTACTTCGTTCAGCAGCAGGAGTAAACTTGTGCTACACAGTTTATATGGTTTGAATCAGAGGCGTTATTATGAAAATATTTAACTACGGTCGAGAGATCCTCGTATCTAAAATTCACGTAGTAGTGTTGTAATGCGGACTAATGACACCCCTTAATGACTCCCCCTTTTTATTACTATTGCTGTTTATTAGAACTTGACAAAAAGTATCTAAAAAAAAAAATGAAAAAATCAAAGAAAGATGAAGAGCATCGGCCAAGCTCGGTAACATATTAAGGATAAGGATGTCTATCTATGATTACAAAAATTTGTAATAATATTAAGTTAATAATCATAGGAACGCATAACCGAAAAGGGTTCGCTGACTTTGTTGATTGTGGCAGACGTAAAAAAAATATATCGAAGATTATTATTATTTTCTGACTGAATTCTAAGAAGCAGAAATTTGATTGTGCAGTTTTGTGATGCCTTGTGTTCCTTGGAGATGTTGCTAAATTTTTTTGTCTCCTGGACAGCAACACTGGAATATATAGAAAACATAAAGACTGCATCCGAACATCCAACACAGATTTTGGATGTATGTTCTTGCGGTCCTGCTGAAGAAGAAGGTGCAATCAGTTTTCATCGCATCCAGCTTTCAAAGAAAACCGTTTGCATGATCTTGCTTCTTGAGACGCTGTGACGCAGTTTTTTCGGCCTTGACTCGATATTTGCCCAATTAATCGATTTATTCTGGGCCGTTTGCGTGGCTTCAAGTCTCAACTTCCGTAATAATGCGTTTCATGGCCAATTGATGGTCGGAAGTCATCTCCTCAAAGACATTGGAAAAATCGAAAAAAGTATTTTCTGTGTCGCATAAAACCGAGCGCAGCTGAAATAGTTTGCGACGTTGATGGTGAGAAATTTTACACAGATGTCTGTCACAATGCTACCAATTTGGAAAAAATTATTTATGGTACACGCAATTTAGGTCGAACATGGCTCTACTTTTCGGACACAGAATTAAATAGTAGTGCAGTCCAATGAACCCATGGTTAGGTATCGTGCATATCGTGGGATAAACCTTGTATTTGGTTAAATGACTTCATAAATAACAATTACTGCGCCTTTGGTGGAAAGAGAACACATGTGATGTTCCTAAAGGACTTTTATGCGTACAGGAATTAGTTTAGGCGCTGTTTGTGGACTGGAAATATCATTTTCGATTACTCCCAATGGCGAACGCTACCGAAACATGATGTTTTGTGACAAAAGTTACATTATTTCGACTTGGATCACATATCGCTTGTACTAAAAGGAGGAGTTGAGCGTGTTGGTGCCTCATGCTATTCAATTTGTTTTTATGGTTTTATTGTATTTCTAAATTTCGCAATGTTTATATTATGCTATTTCCTTATACCCTACACCTTTGTGGCATAAGTGGTGTATTAATCCCCTTTTTCCTACACCGACCTACTCAGAATTATTTTGTAAATCATTTTGTGAATTGATCTAAGTTCGTATGTCCGCCTGTCCGTCTTGTTTTCTTCTCTTCAACCTACAGCGTGCAATTTTTTAATGAATTTTTGACGATATTTCATTCACTAATGCCACTGGAAATGGCTTGGAACGGACCAATTTTTCGACCACTTTCCGGGGCGTTGCCCCTTCTATTTCAATTAAGCTTCCAAAATGAATATTAGATTTGTATATGAAGGATATAAAAAAAGAAATGTTTATTAATATTATTTTGAAAATTCAAAAATTGGTGGGCACACAGTCGCATTAGAATCACTGCATTGTGAAGGATGCGGACGGAATGGTGACTGACTTACATTACTTACATTTTGACTGCTTTTTCCTCATGTAAAGAAATTAAAATAGAATGCTCGCGAATCTCGTAGGATTTCCAGGTGTCGTTATAGATATACATTAAGAACAAAAAAAAAAAATGGAAGGGAATAAAGAAACCCTCAACTTTGCAAATGAGTGAAGAAATGTCCGATATTCTTCACTGAGAGATAAATAGTATTATGATGACACATACAGACGAATATTTTTTTCCCTTTGTTCTCGTACCTGTTCACCACTAAAGGGTGGGGGCTGTACTGTTATTCCAGAGGCCTTATGAGATATGCATATTTTTTTGATCCACGTAAAATTCTGAATCGATTAAACTAGGTCTGTCCGTCTCTTTGTCTGTGTGGTGTGTGTAGTCGGCACTATCCTGGCCGCAAAAATGGAGATATAGACTTCAAATTTGGTAGAACCATTGGAAGTTTTTGCACGCAGGTTGGTACTAGAAATGGGTCAAATAGCCTGCTCGTATGGGTGTTTGGTCATTACTCACCAATTAAAAGGCTGAAATATTCTCCACTTGCTTTACGCAAAATTCGACTATTTATGAAAATGGAAACTGGAAAAAATCGACCATGCCTCCACAAGGTTATAAATTATTAAACTTTCTTCTTCTCACTTCTTTGACGTTTTACGGGAATTAATCATAAGATAAGCCAGACAGAATGTGTAAAATTATTCTATACGTTCCTCAAATAAATATGTATCATCTGTGTAAAAATTCCTTAATTCTAAAATAATTATGGTGGACACGATGACGTGGTGGATTAATTCTTTCATCGCAATACCATCGATATGGGTGTCAAATAAAAAGACTTGTGGAGTAGACTGTGATAAATTAAGTGCATTAACTCGAAATTAATTATGACGAACGCCACGACATTGTGGTGTGTGGTTATTCACTTTTTCCAGCCATAAGTAAAGGCATGGAGTGCTAAAGAATTTACTGGTGGTGGGGGTGGTAAGCGAGATTCTTAGCTGTTCTTTTGCTTTATACTGCAGGACCCAATAGCAAAGAATGGCGCATGCCAAGGGAAAAGAATCGTTTCGATTCAATCAATGACGGAAGAAAAAAAGAGAAACGCGTCGTTTAAGGACTAGACTGCGATAAGATTACTGCTTTCGTTTCTGAATATCATCAGAATCATTGACTTGTGATATAAAAGCGATTAAAATTGAAAGTAACAACAGTAGATAGAGTTGTAGTAGTAGTGTAGTGAATCCGCACAAAATTAAAGGTCTTTTGATTAAAATGAAATCTTTATTTATTCATGTAAATCTAAATTGCTTCTCACATTGTTCTGACTTGCCTCTGACTTGCTTCCGACTTGCTTCACACTTGCTTCTGAGTTATTTCTGAGTTGCTTCTGCCCGAATTGCGGTACGGTCAGCATCTTATATAATAAATAATTTAATGCTAACTTAAGCTAACTTAATTAATACAATTAAAGTCGATTATTACTAGAATTACGACTATGCGGGTTACAACTAAATTAGGCTATCTTAACTAGGTTAGGTGGTGTCACTTTATGTTGAAATGTAAACTTAGCGTAAATTGCAAATCATGGTAGAGTGCGACAGATCGATAATGGTACAGTAGACATTTCCAAAGATTCAATATTCTGACTAGAATCCAATTGATCTGAAACTTCAAGAAAGTATTCTTGATGCGTTGTACGATTAGGTTAAAAGGTTAAAAAAAAAATAATATTTTGCGATTTCAAAAGCAATGTAAACGCTTAAGGCATTGAGAGTGTTAGAAGAATAAATGCAACAATAGTGTAACCGTATGTGTATCAGACCGGAGACTTATTAAATGATGTGATTCATATTAATTTTGCTATGTAATTATTGTTATTACTATTATTATAAGTTTAGAGTAATGAAATAAATTTCTAGACTAAAAGAAGAAGACATTGAGCACTAGCAACACAGGCTATCAGATCTAATTAATGAAAGTACATCAGATATTGAGCCGAATAGTTTTGAAAAATAAATTTTAATATTGTATAGTATTGACATTCTGTTCCGTAGCTGATTTTAGAATGTCCATAGGACTAGTCGCTCCAAATGCAATACTTCCAGCCAAGGAAAAGCTAAGGCAATCACAGAGAATGTGCCTTATAGTGACGATATTGTCCACAATTGCAGATTGGGGAGGAAGACTTCCTTAACACCCATTGGTGAGTTGCAATTGTACGCCCAAGTCGCCAAGTCTCGAAAATGTTGGGATCTTGATTTACTCAACATTTGTTTGATATAAAGATGGCATTAATTGAGGGTAAATAGAAGAGTAGTGCTGATGATCGTATCGTAGATTTCCTTCTGTAATTTTCTGTTCATCTTTTCTTCCAACTTTTTCATGACATCATCCATAATTAGAAGTGCGGAAGCAGCATACTTCGCCGCTCGATCAGCCTGCTCATTTCCCAATAAACCGATAGGACTTGGTACCCAAAGCATTTTAATTTTTTCGCCAGATGTTGTAATGGTATTCCTTAATTTTGTTGATAGGGCTCCATCCCGAGGTCGAAGGATTCCGTATAGCTTTTAATACAGGCAAACTATCAGTGACTAACAGTGACGGTTTTGAGTTTGTCTGCATGGGAAAGGCTCGCAGCTCGTGAAGGGTAGCTCTGGCTTCGGTTGTGAAACTTGAAGCACTCTCATGAAATATGTGATTGAGAAGAACCTGTCCTGAAGCATCTACCGCGGCACAAGCAGGTGGCAGACCGGAAGATTTTGAGCCATCTGTGCAAAAAAGATTACAACCGTTACTCTCCAGTACTTAAGTTTCTCTGGCAATTAGATTCCTGAAAATGTAATTTGGAGTGGCTTCTGTCCTGTCCATAGACAACGAAATGTCAAAGGAGTAGTCTTTCAAAACCCATGGAGGTTTAAGACCATATTAATTATGTTATGTAAATATTAACTAATGGCTTAAAATATTAATTTTATACTTTTTGGCACCTGTCCAACGATCGGTCACCTCAATCCAATAAACAAAAATACGCCAAAGCGTTAAAGTAGGGCAAAGTCGATCTTTAAGTAGCATGCACCACTTCGGTTAGGACTATTCTTTGTTTATTTATGTCATAGTCATAGGAAATTGACAGCGAGTAGGCAAGTGTGCTGCAGTTAATGCTTGTGTCAAAATATAATTGTAGATGAATTTTCATCATGAAATATTAGGAAGTAGATCGGGTTACCATACAAAGGCTTGGTTTTCATGAAACATTTATATGGGAGAGATCCAGTTTTTTCATGTCGATTTAGAATGTCGGAAAGCCAAATATTACCTACCAATTTTGGCTAGAAGTGGTCGTATAAATGGCTCGATCCAATCATTTTTCAATAAGAGTCATTCTTGGACGGGAGCTTGCGGGTGCGTTAAACTCCGTCAAAATATCTCAAAGATTGCGACAAAAACAAACAGATTGACAAAGGGACAGATAGACAGAGAACCGTAAATCGATTCAAGAAATGTTTCCGAGTTAATCGATATAATGAAAGATGAGTCTATATAAAGTTTTCCTTGATATTACATACATTCGTAGAATTTAATATATCACGCGACCACAAGTTGCGTAGAGTTTAAAAATTGCAAGGAACTTTATTTGATACAGACAGACCAGTTGGCCGAAAGCTAACATCGCCGTCTGCTATAACTTAATTAGAGTCTCATGTTAAGTTAGAGCATTCCGCCTATTACCATATAGATCGCTTGGGGGCAGTTAATCGGAATTGAATGTGAATCTATCGCCTTCACCTGCGGAAATAATTTCAATCGTAGCTGTACTTGTAGAACAACTGCATCTCGTTTCAAACACGTACACTGGGCTTGACAGTAAATAGTAGTTGTTAATAAAGTACAAACGTCTCTCCCTCCCTCTCTCTCTGATTTTGTGTTGCAAATTAACGGTAATTTCATTTTCATTTTATCCGACAGTCAAACAGTGTGGCTTGCTTCGAATTGATTTTTCTTGGAAGAAAAAAGAAGGTGAAGGAATAATAATATTCACACACACGGAGGGCATTGGGAATACATTTAAGTATTAAGTACAACAATTATTTTCAAAGAACAGGTACATAAAATGCATGTATGTTGCTCTCAATATTGATAGAGAATTGTGGGGAGACTTTAGTATCATATCGCCACATGTATCGTTTTAAAATTATCTCTTCATCTTCACTCACTTTAAACACCTGAAACTACACACTAGTAGTTGACCGCCGTATACTTTAGCGGTTAGGATGCCTAGCGATTACTCGAGAGATCCGAGTTCGATTCCTGATGGCAGGTCAGGTAGATTCTACTTTGCTACTAATATGTGCAGCGCCTGTTTTCTAAGCACTTTCTAAAGTTAACTTGCGAAAGAAGAAGAAACTGTGAAAGCGTTTGCATTCATTGATACCGGTACGATAAACATCTAGAAGTGGAAAATCAAATTTTTGGATCATTTAAAATATTGATGGGCACTTGTGTACTTGCATATCGTCAACCTTTTTAGATCATTCTTGGCAACGTAAGGGATTATTTGACTCAATAAAATAAAATTCATTTTTTGAAAAATTTATCATTTGGACGACTAAAGATTATGCAGTGTTCTTAATCGACACAATTATAATTGAAATAACGCTTTTCCCGTAAAACTATGTGCGCCCAAAATGTGTTTTTGTGTAAAAGCCTGCATCAAAGAGAGAAAGAGAAGAGAGATAAAGAAGGTTCCCAGGTTGCTGTCTTGATGATGCTCAACCGTTTCTGAACGTGCAAGGCGTCGAAAGATATGAGTGCTTAGGACCACTACCGAACCAATACAGAGCCGAAATTCAGCTTCCAGTTTGGTAGCTTCCATCGCCGCTGATAGTCGAGTCGAGTATTAAAACGATGTTTTAAAAGGCTACTATTTACCTGAAACGAATATGGGGCGCAGTATATTGATGTGCAGAAAGCATGTTTGACAGACGCGATTCTAAAAAGGTTGTTAGTAACCTTTGTACGAAGCAATCTCGCGTTCGGTTTCAGTATACGAACGTGCTAGTCGACCTGCATACATCTGTGGTGACATGGTGTACTTTCATTAGCACACAAAACACAGCAAGCTCGATGTAAATGTAATGTAACTTCATTTTGAGGCTCATCTTTGCTTTGGAAATATGTGGCGATCAGTGAGTCAAGGGGAGTGAGAAGAAGACAAAAAGAGCGGGAAAGGGATTATTTTCCTATCTTGTTTCGTATAAATTACTATATTATTTTAATGAATGTCATCGTGAAAATTGTCCCCTGATCACCACGAAATTATTGTAACATCTTTGCATCAATCGACTAAGAAAAGCTTTCCAATCACTTGGTCTATCCGTTGGCCATCCCAGCTATCCTTAATATTTCTAGAAAATTTCGCAAAAAAAAAAAAAATAAATAAATAAACACTCGAAGAGTAAGTTGCTTCGATTTTGTTTTTATCGAGGTGCGATTTCCCACTTTTGAGTTATCGAACCAACTCTGACTCATAGCTATAGACCCTAATTAATTGTAAAGACTTAAATTCTCTTTCTTTTACTTAGTTAATGACTTTAGTTGGTTTGTTATTAAATTGTTCGACCTTTTAAAGTCATCATCGTACATGGCACTTAAATGGTTTACAAACGTATGTTGAGTTGTTTCCTCCAGGGGAATGAAAACGTGAAGGCGGTGAAATGAATCGTGAAAGTAAGCAATTTTGAGTTCAATTATATTTAAGTTGTAAGCAAATCTTTCAACGTAAGAATCACTTGAGACGAGTATCTATCAATCCCGGTCCCCTTAAAAATTCATTCAGTCAAATCGAGAATATGCTCCCGCAGGATCATATAAATCGGCAAGATAGGATACTCTGATCGGCTTGCCACCCCCGGTTATATAGATTATATCAATAAAACTCAATGTATTAGGAAGAATGACAAGTATATAGGATGAAATTGCATATATAAAAGAGACCGACATGAAGAGAATAAAAACAAAGCAAAATGATTTTCTATTTTCCTTAACCAATCACAAGCTATTTTCGTCAAATTCGCATCGCTGCTGAAACCATCTTCTGTATGTTGCGCAATTTTTTCAACAATCAATTTTACCATCACGTAAGAAGCATGACTTAAGTTTGGCAGGCAGGCAAACGTTCCGACTGACTATTTCTTTCGTTTACGCTTTGCGTCTATGAAAATGAAGTCGTTAAAGAATGCCGAAGGAAGGAAGAGGGACACGGTTAATATGTAATGAATCCGTACATCAGATAAATTAAAGAACATTTCGCTTTACTTTCATTCATTAACAGAACTTACCATAAAGCGAAAAGATTCAAATGGTCCGTTAAGACCGGTTGGTAGAACTGGTGAGTGAAACATGAAAGAGATTTATTAAGACATTGTCTAGCTTAGCTTGCGCAAGTTTAGATGGTTCTTGTTAAAAATAGCTAATCTATGCATGTGCAGTCTCTTTCAATGTCTAACCGATAGCTATAATTGAATTTATCTAACCTTTGCAACACTTACTCGGACAGATTTTCTTACAGGTTATGCAATAAAAGTTGATACAATTTTTATAGATAAATTAATTGTCAGCTGCGACGGCCTCTTTAACGATCCATAAATTAAGATCTGTATGTGTATACGTTATTTTTTTGTTTATAATATTATGATGAAATTAGTTTCAAGGTTGTTTGCTAATAGTCACTAAAACTTAATTTGCAATCATCTTGGTACAAAAAAAGGAGAAAATTTTCCATGTCCTTTAATTTTTTTTGTTTTTAAAATTCGTTTGGAGTGCACATATGTATGTGCACATATATTTGTATAATATTTTTACCATTCTGACTACGTAAGCCTCTTAACTATATGCAAAGAGTTATGTGTTTGATATCATAGTAAGTGCATATGTATGTCTGACTACATTTGTAAACGTTAATGTGTATGTGTGCATGTATGTGCATATGTATGTGTATGTGCATGTGTATGTGTGTTTGTGTTTGTGCGTGTTTGTGTGTGTAAGTACATTTCCGTTAATAAATGAGCTCCATTTCTACATAAATACATATATATGCACATACGTATATGCATGCATACATAAGCATATAACTGAGCAAAATGTTAGTAGTTAGTGGTTGTGATGTTTTTTTTTCTCTTCTTTTCGCTCTGTTTTCATTTTCCGTGTTTTGCTGTTTTTCTACGCTTTTTTCTTTTTTTTTTTTTTTGATTCTAGTTGGGTAATGAGTACAAGTGTCCTTCAGATAAAATTTCATAACTTGTATGTTTAAGCAATTAAAAAGTTAATGTTTTGTAAATAAGCAACGACAATGTGTTATAATTTTCAAGTGGATCTTCAAAATTTAAATTTATTTATGCTTTCGTCTGCTTATTTAAAAATGAAAAAAAAATTGCTATTATTATTAATTTTTCTTTTTTTTTGTTTTATTTAAATTATCAAATAAATCTTCCAAAAATAAAAAAAGGTTATTAAAACTGTTTCTGCTTTAATGAATTGCTCCTTTTTTTTATTTCTTATTAACAATTCTTTATTAACAATTCGAAAACTCTTAATTAACCTTTAAAAAGCAAGTCTGCCACCTTGAGGTTGTTTTTGCAAATTAATTGAAAAAAAAAAAAAGAAGAAAAGCCGACGGGTGGTAATACCTCCAAATTCATTTAATATCATTAAAATGTGCTTCTTTTACACATTTAACAGTTAATTACTTGTAAAGCTTATATTGGTGAGAATAGTTTCATTGACTGCGTGAGAGTAAATTATAAATAAGTTTACGTATATTTAAATTCATTAAATTTTGTAACACTCACGCCGTCGTTTGTGGAATTTTTAATGCGATACTTTTCAATAATTGTTACGAGAAACATAATCCATCTAACACCTTTAGAGATCTTTTCTTAAAAGCAATTAAAGAGAGAGAGAGAGAGAGATAGATAGATAGATAGATAGATAGATAGATAGATAGATAGAGAGAGAGAGAGAGAGAGAGAGAGAGAGAGAAAGAGAGAGAGAGAGAAAGAGAGAGAGAGAGAAAGAGAGAGAGAAAGAGAAAGAGGTAGATAGATAGAGAGAGAGAGAGAGAGAGAGAGAGAGAGAGAGAGAGAG
>KK502411.1:843951-876665 GCA_000688735.1 Glossina austeni | reverse complement strand
GAGAGATAGATAGATAGATAGATAGATAGATAGATAGATAGAGAGAGAGAGAGAGAGAAAGTGAAAGAGAAAGAGAGAGAGCTAGAGAGAGATAGAGAGAGATAGAGAGAGATAGAGATAGAGATAGATAGAGAGAGAGAGAGAGAGAGAGAGAGAGAGAAAGAGAGAGAGAGAGAAAATTGAAGAACTATATGATGCGTATCACTGTTAGCAATCGCAAAGTGGAACTAATAACCGAAACTTTTATTCATTATCATTGATGACGTCATATCACGCAACAATAGACAAATTAATGCAACTGCTCACCTATGCATTACAGGGCGTTCTTTGGATAATAAATGTATCGCGAATAAATTATGTATAACGTACCTTCCCTCGATCCTAATATAAAATATTGAGTTCACCTCAATCTACTCATCTTTAGCGTAGCAGAGAGAGACGTTATCTTTTATTGGAAATATTCGTCAGAAAGTTTACGTGTCCTTTTTTCTACTCTCCACTCAGTAGGGCTCTATTTTCACACAACATGCCCGTTATCATAGTTTAAACACAGAAATTTCCACTATTCAGCCAGTAAAAACACTATAGTGGAACAGCGGCCATTATTAAGTATTCCACACTCTTTCGCTTCACACAGTTAGTTACATTGTCCCAATAGGCTACAACAACCTCAGTGTTTGTGGATTCAGATGGCTGTAGTGAGTGCTTGCTCAGACGGTATAGGCTAATATTTATCGACACGAGGCGGCGGTCACCAGCTTTCTATTTCTTTCTTTTTTTTCTCTTTTCTCACTTCTTTTTGACTGTCACCGCGTTATGTGAGTAGGTGACATCCCTTGAATGATGAGTCATATCAAAAAAAAAAAAAAAAAGGAAAATGTATAAAACAACGACTTTCAAAATAAGGTCTTATATGGAAAATGGTTGAGAAAAAGTTGTCCGATCTGATTTAATTTCAGTAGTGGTCGTGCTTTGTTCAAAACATTTCAATATTAAATTTCATCAAAATATCTCAAAAAGTGCGACCTGCAGATTGCACATAAGAAAACAAGACGGACAGGCGGACAGAAGGACAGACACGCTTGATTCTGAATCGATTGGTATAATAGAAGGTGGGTCTATTTCAAGTCCTTATGGGTGTTGCATACGTCTGCACCAGCTTAATATATCCTTGCGTCAAAAGTGGTGCAGAGTATAAAAATTAATTACTAAGAATTATTTACCTTATGTTACTTAAGGATATTGTGTATGATTGAGTAATGAATCTCTCGTCCCAACTCGAATAATGCCTAGCTTCTCTATTCGTCCATCTCCCTGTTGGCGTATCGTAAAAATACGATCTCCTACTTAATGGGCTTAATGGAAAATTCTCGATGGTCATGAGCAAATTATGTTCGACGGTTCGGTGAATGTTTAAAAGTTATTTAAGTTCTAATCCTTTTAAAACCGATTCTTTAATATTCTTGGTTTGGGTGGGAACGCTTTATTAAGTTCATTTCTAATACACTGCGTCATTTCTTTCGATGCTCTTTGATTTGTGTCCCCCCTCTTTTCTTTGCGTTCTCTGCGTGCCAAAATTATTTGTGAAATCTTAGATGAACTTTTTTTGATGTATATTTGTTTTTTTGTTTTTTTTGTTTTTTCCTTTCTCAGATTTTAAAAGTAAATTTCATTCTCAGGTTTATACAATTTTATAGAAAAAATAATTTGGAATCGGTTTGTCACCATTTATCACCGAAATGTTTATCGAAATGTTGTTGGGGGAGCAATTAATTATTGCCAATAATATCGAATAATTGATTCATTAACGAAAACAAAGAAGTGGAAACTAGAATCTCCATTCATTATCTACGTACTACTTGATCTCGGATGCATCGGAAACGTTTAAAACCTTTAAATTTGATATAAACCGGTTTTTTTGTATTGTTTAAGTTACTGCATGTCGACATATATATGTGTGACATATAATCGTCTGTCAATTTGTGTATTCGTTCGTATGTGTATGTGTATGTGTATGTGTATGCCTATTAAGAATTTCTTAAAATAATTATAAGACATTAATCAAGTTGACAGGCATTGTTATTAAATTATTTTATATAAATGAAATGGCAAGTAATTGATATTTTTGTTTGAATTTAAGCAAAATTTCATAAATTTTTTTTTTTTACGATTTTCATAGAAATTTCAATTTTAATAAATGTACACATATGTATGTATGTGCATGTATGTATGTACATGGACATATGTAAAATAAATGACACTACATTCATTGCCATATGATAATGTTATGCATTATTTACAAAATTGCATTTGTATAAAATTATGTATGAAAGTGCAAAAAAATGAAAAATAAATAAAAATCGCACTCCCTTAAGCGCATTTTAAATGACATCATAAACTCTCATTTGTACGTCAACACGAAATTCGAATTCACACACATACACACACATACACACACACACACGCATACATGAATGAATGACAGCTTGACCGACCTATCACACTATCATTAATTTTAGAACATATCAACGCATCAACATCGGTGTTATAAAATCAACAAAACTTATTAATTAAATATTTGTTTTAATATTATTCTCATACACACTACGCGGGTTATCTTAGATTTGCCAAGTGTTTGCCATGCATGCCGACCGATTCTTATCTGATGTCACTCTAAAAGAAAACTCAAAAAAAAACATATTTTTTGTAAGCGGACAAACTTGATAACAAACATTCACACATATCTTATCTTACATTCAGCCCGAAAATGACGATAGCGGGGTTCGGCACAAACGATTACCCACAAAATGTAAATTTCATTTTTCATTTTTCATTTTTCCTTTTTTTTTCTAAATTACAAACGCAACGCTTTGCAAGGCGTTTATTTAGCACCTTTCGAACATAAACTCAATATATCGGAATGTCAGGCAGTTCGATCGCAATTGCCTAAAAAGCAAATACAAACAGACTTCTCCTTTGTCAAATTGTGCAGAAATTGAATGAAATACACAAAAAAATTACTCGATATATCGAAACACTATATGTAATAGGATAGGACATTAATGGCTTAAATAAGTCATATATCGAATAGGGGCTTCTGATGGATGGACTGGTGTTGAAACGTTCGACTTGAAGTCTTAGTAATTTCACTCCTATATAATAGATGTAAAATGCATTAAATAAAGTTCGCAGAACTCATACGTTTGCGGTAGTCTGCCCAACTTATGCTAAGGGTATACTAAATTTGTGCCGATGGATGCAACATTGCGGATGACTTTCGGACTTTTTATTGCACCAATTTTTTTAGAATCATTCTCCACGATTGAACGCTGTTTTTCTGTCTGTATGTCTGCCTGGCTATCCGTCGTCGTCTCTGCCTTTGTCAACCGCATGTCTCTCTATGTATTTTTGTATTGAACTGAAAGCTCGTAGCTTTCGAAAGATTTTACTGTGTCCACAAGTGTTGGCCGAAACAACAACTCTGTTGAAAATTGATAGAATCGGATCACTCTTACGCTGACTCAAGCTTATGAAGCGGGGGCTTACGAGAAATAAAAATTTGTCGCTTACAGCATTTACAGCATGGTATGTGAAAAATGACAACAAAGCCAGACTATTTCTTTAACCCCATTTTCGATATACACTTTTGTAAAAAATGTGACTTGAGCCGGCTAAAAAGACTAAGACTTTTCCACTAAGTTGTGATCAAAAGTGTTACTCAGAATAGTTCTTTGACACGTAAAATTACTGCGTTAGATTGGGTAGACCACATTAATCTATTCTTCGGGCCTGTTAGGCCACGTAAAGGCTCCCATGAAAAGCGCCTGTAAAAAGAAGATGAAACATTTGGTATTTTAAGAAGTAAGCTATAAGAAGAAGAATAAAAGGTCTTTGGATAAAAAAAAAAAAAGTCGAGGTTAGTAAATTTGGAACAAGTTGGTTGGCTTTAAATCATTTCTTATATAAGAAGACTTGCAGAAAAAGTCGTCTTCACACGGCCAAAATTTATATTTATGTTGGACGGACTATCGTTAACGAAATGGTGTAAAGTGTTTAATAGCATTTACTCAGCTTACATTAACATTCGTTTCAATTTTCTGTGTTCTGATTATTATTTTTAGGCTAAATGTTTAATGCATTGCATAATATACACTAATGTAAGTGGTTTTGAAAATTGAAAAGTTCGTAGAGCGAATGCACTTCACTTCATTCACGATAATTTCAATATGTTTGTGCACCCTACCTCATTTGGTGTGGTATAAGAATATTGTAAGTTTGTGCGGACGTACGCGTTACCCCGGAGGAATTTTTATTACACCTACCGATTGATTCAGAATCACTTTCTGAATCAATCTAAGCTCTTAAACCTCTTGCATTCCCGATTACCTTAAAAAATATTTTGATGAAATTTGGTAAACCGACATTCGTTGGTCCAAGGACGAACGCTATTGAAAATGATTCGGATCAGACCGCTTTTTCTGACCATTTCCCATATAAAATATAATTTTGAAGAGTCGCCATATGAATAAATACATTAAGTGAAGTAGTGTAGGGTATTTAATAGTAGGCCCTGTTCCGTCTGTTGTTTTCAATTGTTTTCTCCGCACTAGAGGAGGTATTTGTTTGCTTTTAAGACTACCTATCGGCACTGCGCGGTGCTTTAAGATTTTTATTTGACGCCTTTAGCTTACGGCGTCAAATGTTTCCCCTTGGTCCCCTTGATCCCCTGACATCTTCTTGACTTGAAGTAAGCAGAAATATGCGGCAGAACAACTTTGCGCATCGATATTTCTGGTTTGATGAGAAATGGTTTTGGTATGCAAAACGAAATCAAGCGTTTTATTGTGCAGTTTTCTCTATTAGTTCGAAAAGTTTTTTCAAAACCTTTTCTCGCCGTTTTATCATTTGGGAGGTAAGTCCATTGACAGAGTATCTGTTGTAGCACAAAAAATTACCAAAAAAATTTTTCTTATCAATTTTAAACAATTTTGGATGCTTCGGAGATAAGTCCGTTCTATAATTTGGTGTCGGAGATCAGGAAAAGAGCGCTAACACCTCTGGTTATACAGTAACATTAGACGACTATTTTCTTCTTTGAAAGAACTCCAAATATTGCGTAAAACATTTCACTCGAAATCATCTCTTAGTAGAATTTCGCATCTGCGAATAGCTTCCTTAAGCGGAACACTATTTCAAAAGTACTACACGCTCATACAATTGGGACATCGTAACAGTAACAGTAACAGATACAGTAACAAGAACAGCGAGATGGGCCGTAACGGTGTTGTTCAATTGGACACAACCTGTAACAATGTTTTATAAACGAACTATTGAGCACTTATTGTTATACAGTTGAACTTATCGGCCATTGACTATTATTTATACTTTGAAACATGCTTAGCTACAAATTCAACTTTTTTTTTTTTTTTTTTTTTTTTTTAAGTGTACATCTGTCTGATACGATGCATTACGATTTTATTACGCATTTCCATTGCTTGTAAAACCTTATTATTCCGGAGAACTAAATTATTGTACGATTCTTAATATTTTCACAGACGGCAGTTAAAATTTCAAGTGTGCGGTTTATTGAAATCTTTATGGCAGTCATTCCGCGAACTTTTCAACTAACATCTTATATAAATGTAAACATAATATTATAAAAAATATATATATAAAATATACCTTTAATTAAAATGCGAAAATTGCTAACAAATATATTTTTAAGCAATAAATTATAAGAGAAAATAAATTTCCTTTTTTTTTGGAATGAAAAAAAAATCCGTTAAATCGAAAAGGAAAAAAAAAGCAAAAATGAAGTCTATATTTTCCATTTCGCATCGGACGAAATGGAAAATCGTCTTTTTTTTTTTTTTTCTGTGAATACTACGATATTGTCTTTCGCGAAAGTTTCTAATCCTTGTCATCAAAATGTTGCGTTTAAGGGATTTTGGAAACTTCATAATGGTTGTTGCGTAAGTGGTGGGAGATTACTTTTTAAAAAGAGTGCAGCATTACTTCCCCATCTTACTCCACTAGTTGCACTAATGATCAAAAATATATGAAAAATTGCTTTGCCTTCGAGGAAAACAAGACCATTGAAATGCGATAATTCCGGGCGTCTTTCTTCAATTGTTTCATTCATTTTCGTCCGTTAATCAACAATACACATATTAATCTGCTGATCTTGATTCTTGGGAAGAAGATCACAATTTATAAAAGCTTTCTAAATAGCTTGACTTCGTGTATACGTATCCCTTGTTGTTGTTTCTATTAAAATGTAATTAGAAATGGACGTCCGATTTCACGGAGTATATATACTCGACCAGCATACGATTCCAAGTCGAGTTGAATGTCTGTGTACCTTCGTTCGTCTGCTTGTCGTTTGTTTTTAAAGTTTTGACGATTACAACAGTTTGTACGCTCCTAGTTGATGGCTGAAGGTGCCATAGGTGCCATAGGTGCCATAGGGTTAAAAACAACAATCGAAGCGAGTAAAAGCGTTATAGTCAGGCATGACCGACCATGACGACTGTGCTTAATACTATTCTTAACTTATTTTCAAAATAACATATCAAAAATTATATCTCGCACCCACACAAAGACTTACATTTTATTGAATATCTTACTTGGGTGGATCTCTAACACGTGACCTGATGACACGCAAAGTTAGCAAATTGAATTTTCTTTCCAAATATCTTATTATAACCTTTCAATCGTAGCTTGGGCACAAGTTTACCGGGGCAGATATCAGTGGACAGACGGACAAACAGGCTTAGATCAATTCATATTACGATTCTGAATCGATCGGTATAATAAAAGGTGGGTCTATCTTAAGCCCTTATGAGCGTTACATACGTCCGCACTAACTTAATATACATAACAGTAAAGTTTAGTAAAGTTTCGGATCGGTTTTGATTGTCGATATATCTTTATATTTGATGTTCTCTACGTATTTCTTGCCAGCTTTGCTACTCAAGTGTTTAAGCTGAGATGAAGTTATATTGAAGCCTTTATAGACTCAGCATTCTTTTCCCGGCCTAAGTGATCTCAATAATTGAAAGTGATGCCTCACAAAAAGTGCCTGCAAAGCATTGCTGATTAGATGTCTGCTATTACGTTATTATCTTTCTATACAAGACACTTTCTTCGCTTGAAAGGACGACTTGCACACCACTACTAAAAATGGCGCAATTATCTGAAATATTTAAAAATAAGTTTCTCTCACATTTACGAAAGTGCTTACTGTACTATAATAACTCTGCTTGGACCTTTCTATTATCATCATATTTATTGTAAACGCAATGCCGACTTTCTTGGGCAAGTCAAGGTGATAATGGGTTGCTGTGCTTACGCGAAAAGTAATTTTTAAGAAAATCGTTTTGAGAATTTCACGATAGAAGTTTGAAATCCGAGCTATAAAGTAAACTTGAGAGAAAGTAATGATAGACTTTACATATTACCGCAGTATGAGAAGGCGGGAATGAATGGTGTATGGCGAAGTTTCTCATTCATTTTATTACCAATAACGAATAATGATTCAATGTTTGTACCCAATTGTGAACTTTTTTATATTATATTTGATTTTATTGGCTATTAGTAAGCATTTCATAAATGAAATAATTCGATTACAATATATCTGTAAATGTAAACCATATTTTCGAATATTGACGATAAAAACTGTGCTTTTTCTTTTCAAAAGTTATCGAAAAGCCTTTTCGTCTACATATATCTCTCCTTTGCGATCGCGTATTCTCAAAGTAGAAGATCTAACTAATAGTAGTAAGAGTATATACAGTTTAACTAGACAGTTAATAATTGATAGTTTAATGGTTTCATACTCTAATTGTTCGAGCATTTTGTAGACATCTTTAACCGTTAGAAGAAGAAAGCTTCTATAAAACTTTTAACAGCCACACACAACACAAGCCACAAAACTTTAGTAGCCACACACTTCTCAAGCTGTGGGCACTTCTTATCTTATCGTATATCTCTCGTCACTTGATTCTCACCTTCACTGGGTTAAGGTGTTAAGATATAGGGGACAATTGGCTATACTGCCTATACCTATCTGCGTGCAAGAATTTCCAATCTTTCCACCAAATTCGCACCCGATTGCTGCATTTTTGCAGCCGGAAGAATGTTTACCACAGGCATTGCACAGATGGATAGGAAGTCAGACGGATAACCGGACAGAAGGACAGACGGACATACTAGGTGTTGCAAACGTTTTGACACAATGAATATACCCCCCAAAAAAGGAAACTACGTTTAGCTTACACATATTCTAGTTCGTTTATTCAAAATATTCGTATACATCTCAATGGGTACCTTTGTTTAAATGTGGAAAAGAGTTTCAACTTTTGCATCGTCTATGCGTCATATTGAAACGAGCAAGAAAAATTATGATCCAGAAATTTTAGATATAATATTGAATTAAATGGTTGATCAGAGTACGATGCGTTTTTAACATCAAAATATTCAATGATGCACAATGAGCAAGTATTTTGAATGCAGTTGATTTTAATGGCCCATCTCCGTATGTATGCGAAAGTCCCAACTCAAGACCAAGATCATTTTCGAATTAAACTTTTTTTTTTTTTGGTGTACACCCAACTGAAGTTTAATATTGATTTTGTCATTACGTTTGCGAGGCGTTACCAGTAATTGAAATCGTAGAAAACTATAAAATTTAAATAGAAAATCAAAGCTTGACAAAATCCCAGCTTGATTTCGGAAGCCAATACGGAAGAAAATCGAATGATTTCAGGTTGACTCGGATTTAAAATTGTTTAATAAACACTTGATCAGTCGTCCGACTGAAATTCTTTTAATCAAGGGACGAAGAGACAAAGTTAATTGAAAAATATTACGTACTTAGTTCAAACGTATATCGAATGAATTAATTTATGAATTTTGTCTCTCTTAAGGCTTTACATTATTTAATGGCTGTAAGCCTGAGAGTTTTATTAATTCATAAAAAAAAGTAAGAAAATGTAATAATTTCCTTAAAAACCTTTTTTCCTATCACAATGCACAAAATGAAAACCGTAGATAAAGATTTTCGAAATCCTTTGTTGATAATAATTTGCAAAAATTATATTTCATATTACACTCGGCATACAAAGTTTACTTGGAATAGCGGAAAAGGAAGTCTACACCTGAAGATATGCACTTTTAGGAAACTTTTCTAAAAGTTTTTTTTGGCTTAACAAGGTATACATGTGTGCGTTACATTTACTACTCATATACTTGAGCGTAGAAAACGTTATATCATCTAACAGAAATGTTAGACGATTTAACATAAATGGGTATTATTTCCCTACTTATCTGTGAAATCTGTGTGTGTGAAATGGCCTTTTACATCAAATTGATTGGGATTTTAGAAATCTTTAACAATCCATTGTGAATGAGACGAAACTTTGCTATAAATCGAAATCAAGCTTTAAAATTAGCTTAGTCATCGACCGTCTAACGGTTAGGAAACTTTTACTAAAGGTTTATGTCACAGCTATGCGAGTACCTATAAAATGCACGGTTGCTTATTATTTATATATTAAAGCTTATTTATTTAAGAAAAGTAGAACTTTTAAAAGAAAGAAACATTTTGAAAATAGCTTTTAAAAAAAGCTAGTAGTAGTAAATTTCTATATGTAATCGCAATATATAAGCTTTTGACTACCGATTAATGGTTTTCTCTTATAAATCAAATTTGTCCATTACTTCCTACGGAGAAATGGAGAAAAAAAAAACACTATTGGAAAATTTTCTTTTCCAGACCTTTCACCGTTTCTAACGGCCTATAATGAATCCCTGTAGTCAAACTCTTCATTCTCTACAAGCATCTTCAAACACGTTAAAACAATTTATTCATAAAAGGAGAACTTTCTGATCTACTTTTCTTCTTTTTTTTTTTTATTATTATTTGTTTACAATTTACTTATAGCTAGCAAGTTAGGTATGCTCTTCGCATGCCCTACTCCATTTGCAGTAGAAGTATATTATATAGATTTGTGCAGATGTGTGCAGCAGAGAGAAGCATTTGGGATGCGTTTGTGTTCGAATCTATTTAAACAAGTCAAGTATGTCTGAAATTTTCACATTAAGCTTCGTTATGCTAACGTGCTCTGGCCCAGTGGGCGAAAACAATTAAAAATGAATTTCATCATCTTAGCGATTTGATCATTTTAGCGATTGATCCCTGCTAGTGATTTGAAGAAGAAACATTCGATTTTTCGCACTTCTCGACTAAAAGCAGATAAGATTATTTATTATCTCGGCGCACTAGATGAATGCGATCGTTTTGCGAACCTTCTCCGCTGAAAATATCCTTATAAAGTATAAGCCTTTAAATGACAATGATTGGGTTTATGCGACATACGGTGTATGAATACGTGTAGAGTTAGAGAGAGAAAGGAAGAATACGGGTGTGTATCTTCATATTTAAAATGCGAAATTCAAGTTTTCTAAAATATTATCCACGTGTTCTTTAATTATCTGTTGTGTTTGGAAAGCCATTTCTCACTAATTCGTAAAGCTTTGACGTATTTTCTAAAGAAAACTTTTTTATGCGTTCCCTCTCCACCGCATAAAATGCACTTTCTTTGAAATGTGGTGAAAACCCGTTTGTTATATCTAGTTATGAAGTTTCTGCGGTTCCTATCTACCGCACAAAACAAGGCCTCATCTATATATTACGATTAAGACGAAGAAATGTATTTGGCGCCCTGGTGTAGTGGATCTAAAAGTCGGTCACGCTTTAAGTTTTCTTTTTTTTTTATTATTTACATCTTTTTCAAAATATTCTTAACCAAGTATTTAAGGATTGGACCATAAAATGAAATTTTTAAATGATTAAAAACAAAAACAAAAATAAAAATAAACAAGTAAAAAGATTATATTCGGCGGGGGCCGAATCTCGCATACCCATCACTATGCTTTTCGCATTCCACTCCCCAAGGTCTTTTATTTGATGCCCATATCGCTGGTATTATTAAGAAAAACTTAATCGCGGTTTTTTTCATTTTAAAATTAACCCATTTCTGGGCCGGTAGTATAGCTTCATTTAAGGAGTGCGCAAAATAGTTTTGAACATTCGATCGGTCTTATTTGCCTTATGATAAGTAAGCGTTAAACCTCAAAAAAAAATTTTAAAAAAATGAAATTTAATTACTCGTGGGCGCGGCCCATTAGTTCCATTTTTGGACCTAGATAGTGAAGTGTCTCGTACAGTAAATGTGGCAAGTTTCAGCCTTCGAACTTTAGTAATTTGTAAATAATGAACAAAAGTCCAAAAATTTTTGTTAGCAAATCTGAGTTGCGTTCAGTTTACGTTCTACTGCGCGCTTCCGCTCCCACCGATTTGGCCCATTTTCAATACTACCTGCGTGCAGAAACTTCAAATGGTTCTAATAAATTTGAAGTCGATATCTTATCGAGAGTGCCAACAAAACACACCACACAAGGACACAGAGAGACAGACGGACAGACATGGCTAAATCAACGCAGGATTTCACCCTCATCAAGAATACATATGCTTAATAGGGTCTCGGAGGCTTCCTTTCGGGCGTTACATACATTATGGAAAAAAAACAAAATGGGTTTATCCCCATCTTACAGCGGTGGGTATGAAAAAAGGAAAATTGTGTTTGTACCTGTCTTAGATGGATATCCTTAATTAAATCATTTAGAGGTGGGCGAGAAGGAAATTTTAATATGATTTCTTTCCTTCAGCGCTTTGATCAAGTTAACATATATTAAGGCCATTGTAAGTGCAGGATAGGGAGAGACCTGAAAACTATCGATATTTGTTTCTTGCAAACCCAATATACTAAATATATGTTAAATATGTATATATATTCATTAATTAAAGTAATTTTCCAATTCCATTAACTAAATTTCGGTACAGAACAACACATCAGCGGAATGTAAGCTACAAAATAACTTAATATGGAAAAGACAAAAAAATAAATAAGAAAATCAACCTAAAATGTACCCCAGAATTCAACGAAGTGCTAAATTAAGATGCCGCGATTTATATTGATGAGTGAATATGTGCTTATTTATACACATATATATTAACAGCAATAAATGAGGAAAAAAAATCAAATACGAAGCAATGTTTTGGTTCAATTTACATGTATTTGTGTAAGACTCGAAAGTGTTTAGCAGTTAGTTACGCAATATAATGTTTTTAACCTTACAGAACAGGCAAAAGGGGCAGATCAAGTAAGTGGTAATGATCGTTGAGCATTTTACACGATGCCCGAAATGGGTTGAACAATTTGAATAATTGGTTCGGGATTGTGGTAGCTGCATGAGCACAAAGTGTCTTGAGATCCCACTGGGGGGATGTGAATATTAATAAGTTCTGCCAAAGGCGGTAAATAAACTCCTGCTTTTATTAGCTTAAAGACGAGGTAAAGATTAAATCCAACGCCTCTCACGCCTTCTTTCAAGGTTGGGCAAATCGACGAGCTTCAATCTCTTACTGTAAGGTAAAAGAGGTAGGGCAGGATTCAAACCCAGACCTCGCGAAGCAAATATCAAGAAATTCCGTACGGACAGACGAGTATACAAGAGTTGATCTAACTAAAGTTGTCAACGTATCCACCAATCAATTCCTTAGATCATCTTTTTATAAATCCTAAAAGGGACCTAGTTTTGTTAACTAAAACGCGAGTTGTGAGTCGAAAACAACTCCCACGTCTTTGCAATCGCAGACATTTTCCAGGATGTGATTGGCAATACAATAATAAGAGGGCAACGTATTACACCACGCAGAAGACATCTTCTTTAATTTTTTTTGTTAGCCCAACGTCATACCATTGATTGCAGACCATGAACACGGGTTCCCAAGATCAGGCTAAAGCAGTTTAGTACCACGTATTGAGTCGAAGGAGAGGGAAGAAAGTGTAACCTCGTTTGTAAACATAAGAACACGGAAAGGTTGAATACACTCAGAAAATCATTCACGTGTAAAATAAGTAAAAGCGACCCAATATCCCTGAGGGGCACCAGAAGTGACGACAATTACTCTGGATTGGCGAAAGAACAGCCGTTGGATGCGACCAAAGAGATGGCTGCTAAGCCAAGCAATCATAGGGTTCGAAAAACCAAAGCGATGTAATTTATAGGCTAACAACGTATGATCAGCTATGTCGAGAGCTTTGGCAAGGTTTGTAAAAATAAAATCAGTTTGTTTGCGATCAGGAAAGGCTTTGTAGGTCTAAAACTAAAGTAAGTCTTTTTGTTACCAGCGACTCAAATAGTTTGGGCAGTGCACTAAGTTTGCCATTTCCCCTAAAAGTCTCAATAATAAAACTTCGCTTCCAAACCGCAAACTGTAAAGTAAACTTTTTTCAAAGACATAGACGGAAAAATCTGAAACGAACGGGTAAGTATTGGTACCGCAACGGGTATTAATTCAGTAGACTTCACCAAATAAAACCGCAAAAGGGTCAATGATTACAGACGCTTCGGATGATCCGAAATTTCCCAAGCTCATGACGGAAAGAAATCTTCCTACTTTTTTTGTATGCCGGAGAAATAGTTGAACAAGATATGTATGTTACTTTTCTATATACAGTCAAACCAATTTTTGTGCGGTCACTTTAGAAAATAGTTTCTTTCTTTTGCGGTGAATAGGGTGCGCGCATAAACGCGCAAAACAGGTTGGAGTGTATGTTTGGGTTCGTTACGCGAACGGAATGGCTGAATATCTTTGCTATGTACGCCTAACTACTTGTAAGTTTTGTAGAGAATGTCGGAAAACACTGTCAAAGGCTTAGGCATTTTAAAGAGATGCAATTTTAGATTCCAAAATATAGTAAGTAGATCGTATATCCAATGTTGAGGTCCTGAGAAGAATAAACACTGAGCGTAAGCTACTAAAATATATTAAAAAACGAATCACTGCGTATTTTGGATGCATGGTACGTGGAGAAAAATATGAACTCCTGCACTTAAGAGTGGAAGGCCGTATCGCAGGGCGTAGAGGCTTAGACATAAAGCGAATGACGTGGGTGCATAATATTCGAAATTGAAGAGGGCTGAGAACAGTCAAAGGTCAAGAAGACTTTTGGACTATAGTTAATAGTATTAAGTAAAAAGTGGGATCAACTATATCAAGTAATGGATGAAGGTAGTAAAGGAAGAAGGGAAGAAAAAGATACAAATAATAGTTCATTGCATCTACACATGCCAGTTAGGTGGGCTCCGCAGCGATAAAAGCGATTTTCACACCAATTAAATCCTTTACAAGAAGAAGAACAGAGGACTTTGTACAGCTTTCCCGGTACATTATCGTGACGCGTCGTTATTTAATCGCATTACCCGACCTCGGAACAATCTGCCATCGTTGGTTTTTCCCTGACGTTTCCATTTTTAAGTACAGAGGTGTACAGAGACTACTCTCTCTTTCCGTCCCATCTCTACCTGTCACTCCTTCTGACCACCGTCGCGCGTCGTGCACGTATAGGACACATCTCTTGAGTACTCTTTTATAAGAATGAAAAAAATTCATTTCCACTTCAATATGTTTCTCATACCAATTTTCGATCATACCAGAACTCCATTTAAAATTTAGCAAAAATCTTAGCGTAATGGCAACATAACTAGTTATATAACATAACTAGTATTCGTCTTTTTGTCCATCTATCATTTCAGTAGTTCGTCCAGTTGTCAAAGTCTAAAAAATGAATGCAAAAAACCTAGTATTAGGCACAAAGGTTTCTGCTGCAATTTCCAAGGTCGGCATTTAAAAGGAATGCAGACGTTCGCGTAAGAGGTAGGAAAAGTCAAAAACCGATAATTTTGCTATATTTACGTCATGATCAATATATGTATGCAAAATGTGTGCTATTACATACTATATTATACTATATAGATATGTACTTCTGAACGATCTGCTGGGGAATGTACCCCAGTATATGTAGGCAGGGCGATGATCAGGAAAGAGTGTAGATAGGGGCACATATCAGAACAGAATCGTTTGCTTTAAAAAAAAAATTTGTTTGCTGACGAATTATTTTTAATTTCATTGGAATCTATTTGGAAATATTGTAAATTTTGCAGGCTTATGTTCCCTCTTTCCCCTAGCAAGTGTTGAAATATTATTAATAAGAATAAAAATGAATGGATGAATATTTCTTATAAATTATGTTTGATCAAAAAATTTATTATAATCCGTCGCAGTACGTAATACATTTGTGTACCGTTCTATTAGAATATTCTGATTTTAACGTATGGGAATTGTATTTGTCTTCGGTTGAGTATTGCATAATAATCGACTGAAAGTTTTTTTTAATTATTTAATGAAAAGATTCAACGATGTAACGAACGTCCTCTTCAACCAGAAAATGGACTCGAGTGATGGGCAGATTCATAAGCTATATGTTGATGGACAAATGGACGGACGTATTAGTGGACTGGGATCGGCGAAACGATTAATCGGCAAATTGGTGAGCTAACCGACAGACGAACTGACTTGCATTGAGCTGCAAACTACTGAACAAAGAGAAACACGAATGAACGCGTAATTATTTAGACTAATGAGCAGTTAAGTGTATTTATTTAGTTACTCTGGAATGTTTCCCTAATCAAGAACTTGCAGACGCCGCACACATCCTTTTAAGTACCTTGAACGCATACGCCAGTCTTACGAAGGGAATGAAAAATTTAATATACCTCAATAATCTGATAGTTTTTTTTTTTAATCAAGACTACACTTAAAAGTCTGAAGCGAGGACAACGATTGGTTAAAATGTCAATTACAGATGTCAACGACGTTCCTCATAAATTTTACAAAAAAAACAACGGGGAAAGAAAAATCCTTTCTTTCTTAAATATTTACGCGACCGTAATTTACTCGTTTAAAAAGCTATTATCAGCAAAGAAAAGATGAAAAACAAAATGGCTTCAAAAATAAGACCTACACACGAACGTGTACAAAATTGCTCTAGAGTTACTTTAGTGCTACGAGATTTCAAACAAGCAAAATATTCGTACAGTTGTGATTATTTCGATTTTCATCATTCAACTCAAAAGAATATAAAAACGCAATTGAAACTTAATGGCAATCGTGTTCATTACAAGTTGTTATCTATCTGCAAAGGAAAGATCGCCGAGTCATTTAAGTGATTGCAAATATTTTAACACTAGTCTTACTACCCCATCCGAATATCTGTCTATCTGTCAGCGAGAGACCGAATGGAAGAAATGACTCAGTATTTCACATTAATTCTTAATAGAATCTCTAAAGAATTTCTTGCGCGTGTTGCGCATAGAGTGTCGTATATAGCCTGACTTAGGGTCTGACACAATGATAACTAATAACTTCATCAAGCCGTAAACATATGCATCCTCTAGTTATTGTAAAGAAAATGATTTTTCCATTTTCTGCGAATAACGAAAACTTAAAAGTCCAACAAAGAAGTCCATAAGGCGACAGAATTGAAGAAGTCAAAAAGTACGAAAATAAAGAAAGGAAAAGAAAACCAAAAAAAGGAAATAAAAAAGCACTAAAGTAGAGTTTGATATGCCATCAATTTTCGGAAGGCCACAAAAAGAGAGAAACAACTTTTGCTAAAATGCGAAAATTTTGCTAAACCAAAAAAAAAAAAAAAAAACGAAAGATAAAACCTAACTGCGCTCAATATTTTTTGTGTTGTACATCCATCAGAATAATGGATAGGAATTTTGTCAATTGAAAGTTTTAATTTTTGCCAAAACCGTAAGGAGTAATGTCGTCAAAACTCAAAAAAAAAAAAAAAAAAAAAAAGCGAAAGATAATACGTTTCCCAGCCAAATTGATGTGTTTGGCTAGGGAGAGTGGATAACTACAGATAACGGTGCTCTTCATTTTAACATAATTAAATTAACTTTCCGTAAAGTGGAAGATATCCACTAGCTTCCTAGTGTGCATTGTTTGGCGCAGAAGCCATCAAGACACACAGGAGATGGGTTCAATAAACTGTTGAATGTTAAACAAAACTTTTTAATAAATTCACTCAAAGATTAGGAGCAAAAAAATATAAACCAAAAACAAAAAAAAAATGTTTATATATATCAAGTACCCCCAACGGTATCCCAGTGTTTAAAGTCATAAAACGATAAAATAAAACAGAAGAGAAATTATGTTCACGTTTGAGAGGATTTTCTCCTTAAATCTACAGTTAACTTGTATTGAAAAGAAAGAAATCGAGATGAAATCGAGATGAAATTCATTGAAATCATTCGTCAAAGAATCGTAGATAACGTCGCGATAAAGCCTTCTCGAGCTTATTCTCATTACTCAGCTAAATTTCAGAAATTTATTCATCAAGGGTTAGAAGGAAAGTTAGTTTTTGCAAGCAAAACTGGAAAGAGAGTTGAAGAAAAAAACCTAAATCAATTTTGTGTTCTTTGTTCCGATCAAGAGGGAATTTCCGACACTTTTACTTCAAACAAATAAATAAATAAAGAAAGAGCAGAGAAGAAAACTGCTAGAGTGAGGCTGTTTTCTATGTGAAGATTTGCGTCTCATTAAAGCTTACCGCCGCGTCTAGGCACCGGTGATTAAAAAAAATGGTAATGCGTTAATATTTAGGGCCTCATTGCCTTGCAGTTCTCTTTCACCTGCACCCTTTATAGGGCGCTACCGTTCTGAGCTCCATACCGAAGACAGTATACAGGATATAAAATATTCCTATGACAGACAAAAGTCGGAGGTTTCCCCATTTAAATTATGAAAATATTACCCTCTAAGATTGGTAGCTCTCTATGCCCAAATGTCATATGCGTGCCTTCCATTCTTAAGGAGATACTCTTGTTTGCCTTTATCTCAAAAAGTGCAGTTCTCTGCGTTCTTCGGGTAAGCGAAAAATTTCAAAGTATGTTTCACAAGTCGACTTTCGTTTTGGAAATTGTGAAGAAATTCTTGCTTTCATCCAAATGTCCTTATGATCGGTTTTGAGACGCTCTTGTGACCCCAAACATGAAGCGTCGTGCTTGCTTCCAAAAAAACTATAATTATTTTTTTTAAAACGAGAGTCGGCTTAACGTTTGTGAAACAACGATTTGTGATCGTGAAAACGTCGTTCGATCGTTAATAAGAATGATATAAAAGAGGTGAGACATGGATGTTTACCCTTGCGAACCGAGAACTCGCCCATCAAGTGAAAAACCAAAGTAGCAAAAGTAAGCGAATGCCAAGAAAACCACATGAAACCAGAACTGGTTAACTGTTGGCTTCGAAGTCGGTGCTCGGTGTCGCCAAATCGTTAACAAGCACGTTATTATTTAAACGTTAAGCGTTGTTGCTGTTACGCCGATCTTTTTCTTCGAAATTCGTTTACGAATAAATCAATTCATGACCTTTCGTATACGCTTATCTACGTACGTCTTGGAAATTTCCTCTAACTGATGTCAACTCTCGAAACACGGGAAGCGTTAGGGCCAAATCGAACATGGCTTTCAAGGCCATTCCGTCACTTGACAACTTCAAGAATTTAGAAGAGTTTAGGAAACTGGAAGAAATGTTGGCGTAGTTGGCTTAGTTAACGTATTGTACGCAAGGAGGATTATTTTAAAGGGGAAAAGTTACAATTTCCGAAGAATAAAAAGCCATTTGTTGGTGTTTTATCCAATAATTTTTACTGCATTGTCATCCTGATGACATGGGTCTTTTCTATCCGACTATTGTCCGATTTTATTAACATGTTTTCGAATTATTTCACTGTTGCACATCTGCATCACTTACGCGGTACGTGGTATATTAAGTTTGCGCGGATGCATGCAACACTCAGAAGGACTTCAAGCAGGCCCACCTTTAGTACGCCGAACGATTCCTAATAACTTCCTGCATCGATCGTCTGTTCTGTGGATGTCGGTCCATGTAGTCTGTGTGTAATTTTTATGAAATCTTTCGATTGAAAGTGATTTGGATTCGACCACTTTTTCGGCCACGCCCTTATATAACGTTTTCATTTCAAACTTAATTATATGAAAAAAATCGCAATTTTCAAAATTTGTCGAAAAAACTCATTGTGTAGTAACAGGGTTTTGGCATTTTAAATTGATGTGAAAAGTTCGGAATGTACAGATCAGCCTTTTGGAAGTCCTCTCATTTAATCGTTCCTGCGAAAACCGAATCTTTGTTTAGTACAAAAGTGTAATTTTTAATATTTTGTGGTGAAAATAAGTTCATAATCGACATAGAAATCCCGAATGGTCGAATTTGCGCCACGTAGTTTTTTTTTTGGATACCCCCCGCTTTTAAGGATTCTCACGAAATGCAAAGCTTTATGTACCAAACAGGCATGAATTGTGTGTGTGTTATAATGAAAATTTGTTTATGATAGTAATTTGATATAAAAATTAAGTGAACTAAATGTGAATTACTTAGGTCTAGTTCAGTGGTTTCCAACCTTTTTTTAAAAAAAAAATTGATGCGCCCCCCTTCTTCTTCTGTTTACTGAAGTTTGGCGCGAATAAGCACGAGAATAAACGGGATGTCGCAAGTGCTTATCTTTTGATTCCACGCCCCACCGGTACTCGGCTCCAAACGCGAAAGCGCGAACGCGAGATATTTCGATTCGAAGAAGAGTATGAATTGGATGTTTTAGCATTTGTACACCAAAAATCCGCGGCGAGGATTGTGCGGTACGTATACTGCTCAGTCATTTTTTTGACACCTATTTGACTTTTCTGGTTTGTATTTGAAAATGATATTTTGGAAAGAGCTACATGCCTCCCACAGGTTAGAAACCACTGGTCTAGTTCTTTGGCCTCACTCCTTGCAAGATTTTTCACGAATAGCAGCCGCTTTAGAAAAAGATATCATTTTCAGTATTTTAGGATGAAAATTAGTCTGTACTGGAATTTAGCAATTAACGGTATCGGTAACGGAAGTTGGATCACATAGGTCTATTTTTTAGATCTTACTATATATTGGGGTGATCATGAAAAGTATGCCCTTGTATGGAGAGAAAGTCTAAGTTCTAGTGCTTTATGACAAAAATTTTGGGAAGTAAATTAGGTTTGCAGGAATTTGGACGACGTCATGTGATGTTTCGTGTGATCCTTCAATCTGCTGGCTTTCATGAAAAGTATGCCTTTGAACGAAAATAATGTGCAACAAAACGAGTGAATAACTGCACACTAGGCACATTGGTGTAGGGTGTCTAACTATCGGCCTTGCCCGATTACAATGTTATTGTTTTCATTCGAATTCGATTTTCGATAAATTAATTTAAGCGTTCATTATTAATAAAAGAATGCCTTCTCTTCGGTCGAAAATTTGACTTTTTTTCTTCTACACACCATGACGCAGCAAATTCTATCTGATCAGAAGAAATCAAAAGAAGCTTGGGAATTACTTGCAACGCTTCAAAACTCACAAAATCTTGGATTTTATGTGAGAACCTGAATATATTAAGGGGGGAGGAGAGGGACTTTCCTTTTACACTCCAACCTTAGGTACCCAATGAAAACTGTATCAGGACATATTTGTACATGCGACTGTTGCATTTCGCCATACGCTTTCTTCAGCATAGAAAAGGAGAAGTGTCGAGCCAACAATGCCTGGCATCCAAGCATTTTACTACTTCTCCGATTGCCTCAATACACTCGCACTGGTTGTAAATCTTGGGTCGCCATTGTAGCCGATTGCTTAACAAGTAAGTCTGTCAGCAGACACTTTCCGATATGCGCGATGACTCCTCCGTGGACAGTTATCGTTCCCCCCAAGTCGGATCCCAAGTCGGACAGGGCGCTTAAGGAACGAAAAGACACGTTGTGCTCTGTGTTTCGGTGAGCGGACAACTTCAGCTCGAGCGGGTGGAAACACCGACACAGCCGAGTGGTTCTGTTGAACGAGTTGCGAGTTGGATCGCTTAATGCAAACGCCTAAGTTCGCTAACTTCAAAGTAATTTGCAAAACAAAACAACCATCGCTTATCTTCCTTCTGTCTATCTAAGATAAGTGAGTGACTTTAATTTTACAGATAATTTAATTGAAAGTAACCGCAACATATCGTCAAGTCTTCAATTTCTACAGCAAAATAATTTTGCTCGTTTACATAAAGTGTAGTTTAATATTATTTACTCTCGTAACATTTGTGTGACATTTGCATAAATAAATTTTACAGAAGGCTACACGAGTATGTGTTCGGTGATAATCTCCATCCGATGATGGCATTTAATAATAAAGGAAATTTTGTTTCGGCAGAAAATAAATCCTCTTTAAATGCATGTCACGTAACAAACAAAACTTTGTTAATATTGATGGGGATAATCGTGATTACGTAATTTAATAATTGTAAATAGATTTCACGAACTCCTTTGTTCTACTTATTAACATAAAGCACACGCACAGCATATGGGAAATGTAACCTCAGTGCACGTTATTAATATATTAAAAGCTTTTAATTGTTAAATTATATCAAACAGTTCTTCCTTGGTCGATATGCTAAGGTTTCCATAATATCCGCAATCCAGCGCTGAACAGTGCAAGTGATTTAATTTTTGTCTATCGTTTGCAACCCTCAAGTATAACTATGTTCCAGTAAGGTTCGCCCAAAAAAATGCTGAAAATTTCGACAAATTCTTATCCTATGAAAACCTATGATTTGTAGTAGGTATCGATCGGCAGATTGATATATAGTGGAACTAATAATTGCTTCTTCACTGTCAATCAATGGATAGCGAATTTTGACTACCTGAAAACCAAATACTTTTCTGAGACTGTCTGAAAACAGTCTCGGTCGAGCTGAGTTAATAAAAATTTATTTGAGAGTTAGTGGGAGGAGCCCAAAATTCACTTTAAATTGCTATCGAAGCATGAATTCCAAGCACGCCCTAATCTTTAAAGTCTATAAAGCTTTCGTAATGCAAGCAAATAAATATATGAAGTCAAGTTAATTGAGAGTAAAAGTTTAATTAATTTATTAAACATAATTTTCGTATGAAAGGATTTTTCCATTCCACAGAAGAGTTGCCTTAGCCTCCAGTTTGCTGAAGTATTTTGGTGGATTTCTCAAAGAAACGAAAGAAATGAAATCCTATTTATCTTGTAATAGTTCGAGAGTAAAGCCTGATCAGACCAAGACCCTAAAAGAAGCTTTTTTTTTTTATAAATCTTTTGCGATGAGAGGAAAGATAATAGAATCGTAATATTTTCCAAGTGTTAAAAAGAAAAAAAAAATAAAAATATTATTGGGTCCATTCTTCTAATTTAAGGAGCTCTACGGGCCGGGCCGTAGCTGGTGAAAATTTAAATCTAAAAAAAGAAAACTATTATTTAGTCTGTACCTCCATCGTAGCACTTGGAAAAGATTCAATTTTCACCCAAACAAAACCAAGCAGTCATTTCTAATGACTGTCAGACCGTCTACTATTAGGATGAACACATCGCAAATCCCCTACGCAGCACTGCAACCCGCAATTTTTAACATATTGTGTGGAATTTTGCGACGCTGACGTGTTTTGCATTCAATCAGAAACTTATTGGAAAATAATTGGATTGGACCAGTGTTTCAAGCACCCCCACAAAACGCCCTATGTGAGAAGAAATTGCAATTTTCAAACTTCGCGTCCAAAATTCGCAAAGTAATGATATATCGACCTTGTAAATTTATTTTAACAATTTTCGGTTGAGTGGTTCGACGAAAGCTAAACCTTTGCTTTAGCAAGAACGTAATAGTAATTTGAAATAGAAATTAATCTGAACGAATCTGGGCGCAGTGTAAGTCTATTTTTTTGGATTTCACACCCCATACGGTTCCCAATTTTTAATATTTTATGATGAAAACTGGGTTATATTTGAAGTAAATTGAAATAAAACTTAACTGCAACAAATTTTAACTAAAAGGTCTTCTCGTACGAGGTAACAACTTATGCGGCGACAAATTTTGATTTGTTCTTCTTTATAAGAAAACCACAGCTGAAAAGCAATACAATCTTCAAATACTCAGTCAAGTCTGCTGAGTTGATGCCTCGAGCATGCTCCTGCCCCAATATGAGCAAATTGAGGCCGCTTCTGTTCTTGAAAGTAAGAATACCAAGTAGGAAAATTATCTTTGATCGCATCCTAAGCTTTTGTACATATCGCCGCTTAATAGTAGATGAATAACACGTAGATTGCGTCTGGCCTCGGGAGCGTCTATCTGGGCGCTGCAAACGTTTTGATAAAAGAATAAAGTTTTAATATTCTATAATATTGAGTAGGGACGTCCGATTTTTTCCATTTTTCAATTTTTATGGTTGTATTTGTAGTGGTTTAAAAGTAATGAGTAATTTTGCTTATTTTTCGAAACAAAAGTCAAGTTTGGGCCAAGAACTTCCGAGCTTTGTGCGAAATTTGAAGACAAGTGTTCCCTTTTTGCGACTAGAGATATCTTTACCCTGGACATTTCACAGATACACAGATAGAAGGACAGAAGGACATGGTTAAGCCCGTTTAAATTCCGATGCCGATCATGAATATATATATATATATATATATATATATATATAGGATAGAGAAATATACCCCTCATCCTTCGTTGATGGGCATAGCGATATGATACGATAATGATACTGATAACGATATGTTTGCATACTCTTACAATATATACACAAGTGGAAAAGTGATGGGCCATGGCCGCGCAATGTGGGTAGAGTGTTACAATTTCATTTCTATCCAAATTTTTGTTTTTATTCAGCGTTCTCTTATTTGTTGTTTTTTCTTCCCTAAACTTGGCAGTCCTTCGCAACTTGAGAGATTTTGCAAAAATAGATGGTTCGACAATTAAAGATAT
Source organism: Glossina austeni (assembly GCA_000688735.1). Lineage (NCBI taxonomy): Eukaryota > Metazoa > Arthropoda > Insecta > Diptera > Glossinidae > Glossina > Glossina austeni. The sequence continues at coordinate 852,891 of KK502411.1, read as the reverse complement.
CACTGTACCTTAAAGTATAAACTTAAAAGTATAAACTTTGTACAACCTTTTACGAGTGCAATGAGCAGCATGTGAAGCAAACGGAAAATTTATAAGTCCCACCCACACGAGTGTGTAAGTGCCCAGATGGGCGTACATAGAGTCATATGTGACAAAATTTCTTCTTTATACTTATTTTGCTATAGTTTAATTGCGTCTGCCAAGATTGAGCGATCTGCGCCAACTTTTAATCCCACTCACAGACAATTCCGTCAAATCTTTGTATTAAATTTCCGACTTTATTTGCTTTAACTTGTGAGTAATGAAAATAATTTTACGAAATTGTTTTACAGCACTTCGGCTACATGAGCTGTAACCGTTAAATCACCGCAATGAAAAATCCAGCACACATTCATCGTTTGGTGAGTGACATTTAATAAAAATAAAAATTTCCTACAACGAAGCGCTGTTGTTGTTATTGTTGTTGTTGTTGTTGTCAAGTCAGCCACATCTCTTCTACGGAAGTGTCCTTATTTATTCGTTATTGTGTAACGGTATTTGTGTCTGCTTGTAATTGAAATTTCTAGACTTCAAAAATAATTATGATAAAAAAATTAGAAATTAAAGATTTTGCAGGGGAGCAAGTTGGGTAATAGTTGCATAAAGACCTAAAACATTTCTTGAAAAGACAAAAACTCTCACTAATAACATACGACTTGCATTTAATATCGATCTTAACTCCAACATTAACAATTATTTGAGTCCCCTTTTCCTTTCAACAGCCAAAAGTCTAAAAGGAGACTGAAGGTAAAGGGGATAAACTAACAAACATTGTCTCCATCATTCGATTTTATATTACGCTAGATTACTTCTTATGTTTGACTCGGACGCTGTATATGGAAGATTCATTTCCAGCCGTACATAAACCATTTATCTGTTAGCTGTATATATAGCTTTTGAATATTTAAAGGATTCACAGGAAAATTATTATTAATTATTGAAAATTTTTTAAACTTATTTCACTTTACAAATATTATACGAATTTCATATGATGAAATGATGCCATAAATTTAGCAATCAATAAAAGCCAAAATGTATGCTATGTTAGAATTAAATTATAAATAAAAGTTTATATAATATAAAGAATGGCATTACAATTAAGCCAAAAATTGAAATCATGCAACTGTTTGCCATTAGTTATTGATACATTCGCATACGATGGCATAGCTGTGTATGCAGAACACAGTGTACACAGTTTTAGTAAATGTATGCGCAGTGAGACAACAACATTTGGTGTTAAGTACTACACTCGTCATGTGACCACTTGTATCCGTTTTTGGCACACAAGTTCATTATTTACTGCAGACGATAACGCTGTTTATGTATTACTGACAGTAAAGTACTTACTAACAATTACAACAACAATAACGGAAATATGAGGTTTTAGCCAATAGACTAATATACTAAAGAGCGACTAGCCGTATACGAAGCGCAACATAAGTTGTAGTCTTTCCCGCAACACGTTGCAAATTTATAGATTCGGCTCAGTCTGAAAGCCTTTTGATTAATTTTTTTCGCCGCACGTTCATTAAAATGAAGACTAACGTGTTAATAAAGACTTTTTTTTGTTTTTTGATTATTTTTTTCTTCTCCAGTAATTAGCTGCATAATGCTCCTTCTGTTCGCTCACATGCTTTACGTTTCGAATTTTCTCATCGGAAAATATGATACCCGTTTACGAATTTTAATAAATTCCAATGCACTTAATAAAAAATAAGGAGCAAGTCACTGTAAAGTAACTAATAAGCCAAAAATTGATATAAAATGATGGAATGATGAGTTGAACGAAGCAAATTGAGGGCAGTACCTTTTGCATTTACTGACCCTCTTTTTATTTGACTAATTTTCACGGCACTCCCCTATACATACATACATACATACATTTGGACATATACTTTTTCCTCTTCCTGCTTTGCTTTTCGAATTTCTTCTCACAATTCAAGACAGTTTTAATGGTACCTAGCTTTGTTCGAATCGTGGAGACCACCAGTCAATGGATTACTTCTGCGTTTTATTTTTATTTGCTTGAGACTTTTATTCAAATATAAATCATATTTGCGACGGGAGTGTCGCTTAATGAGGTATATAAAGAAAAATTAACATATACGAGAGTGTATTCGGGTGAATTGGGTTCACGATCGCGTCCAGAGCATTCGTATACTATGAAAAACTACATATATATATAAGTAAAGTACGCTCACGAACATTGCCAAGACATCGCATTGGCGTACGCTTGTTAAGAGAATGGTTTGTTGATATTTTAGCCATGGTTTTCAGGAGTGTGTTCGTATGTTATGCAAATGAATCATTATTTTTTTGCAATTGAAGGCTATTCGTACTAATGATATACATAAAGAAAAGATTTATTTTAATTTTACATTTTTGATTCCAAATTTACACCCCTGGTCCTATTGAGACTGCGGTTTGATTAAAATTATTTTAAGGAGAAATTTATTACAGAGAGAAAATTATTTATAGAGTCAAAATTATTTATAGAGAAAAGTGCAGCACTGAAATGCCGTTAATCTTGCACTCAAATGTGGCTAAAATCGGCATCTAGTCTAGTAGTGATTAATTTAGACAAAATGGCGCCTTGTTCCCGACATTCGTTTCGAATTCTATTTCATATCTCAACTTCCCAGGATCTACTTGTTACTCATAGGACATATTGTCCCGAGTGAAAGTGCAGTGTCATCCTCAATTTCTGGCAGAGAAATGTAATTTCTTACCGACACAATCATTTTCTCTCATTACGGACTTTCTTCTTTTTCCTATGATTAATCAGTTCGTGGATATGCCATACGTTCGGAAAGGGAGATTCAGTCAAGACGGGGAGAGGGAGAAAGAGGCTGTGCGGTCTGCGTGTGTTTAGCAGCTAAGTTGTTCCAATTGTATGCGGCGCCTGAGTGCATTAGTGTGTCGAGCTCTCTAGTCTGTCATGCGGTATCCAAGAAATTCCGTGATAGATAGGTGACATTACTGAGGAAGTCTGGCGGTCCTATTGTCGATTTTGATATATCTCTAGAATACCTGCCTGCACCACAAAGGCAAACTTACGAGGATGTTTGACAGTATCGAGAGTATTTTGTCGCTTATGAGCACGTGAGGCTTTTAAGGTCGGTAAGGCACTTTAGAGCCAACATTAGTCGTTAGAAAGTAAGTAAGTAGAAGTAGGTAAACAGAAAAAGGAGTAAGACAAAGTAAGTAAGGAAGCAAAGGTAGTCTCATTTCATTGGTCATGAAAAATGACTATTTAACAACTTTGCACGTTGTCAATACTAACTGCAAGTATGGATGGGGAAGCAAAGGGGGTGTCTTTAGAATGTTTCACAAAGTATATCAAGCATAGATTATGTGACATATTTCGTTGTAAAGGAAGGAATCATATACAAAAACAGATCCCATGATGTGTACACGAAAACGGGGAAAAAAAGAAGCCCTTACTGGAGTAACGACCGCGTTGTTTACATACATAACCAGTATTTAAAATAAACATTTAAAAATATATCTCGTACTGTGTGCGCTTAAGTTTAATTGTACGTTGGCCGTAATATTACTGCGATTGGGAAAGTGTTTTATTAAAATAAATTGTGTAGAATACAGATCCTAACTAATGTTAGTGAGAAGAAGAAGGGCATTTATTTGTTTGTTTGAATGAGTTGTGAAAACATTTGAATCCTTCATGCGATTTTGATTTCTCTCGTTTGTTAGCTCGTTATAGTTAAGTCGACCTCACTTATTATTTCCTTTTCGAACTGATTATGCCTTTGATTAAACAGCACTTAATTAGCATTATAATTTCATTAAAAAAAAAAAGAAAAGAAAAGAAACGAATCCGTAGATTTTTCAAGGATTTTGAAAACATTCGAAAAGAAAAAAGAAAATTTTCCAACATAAAAGCGAACGATAAAGTTTGCTTAGAATAACTACGCGTTTAAAGAGCGCTAGCGAGGAACTAATTTAACAGAAAATTAAAAAACAAAAAAATATTTGCCCACAAATTTCTAGTCTATAACATTAAAAAACTATATAGAAACGAGAGTGAATTTCAAGACAATCGCAACCGACTTATTTGTATACCATGTTCTATTTACCTAATTTTCTGTACAATAGTTTAGTCGAAGTAAATGCAAACAATCGAATGGATAAACAAAAATGTACAAAAGGCTACAAACGAAATTTTACTCGGTTCGAAGCGAATCTTCAATGGCCGTCACATTAATTAAACCTAAGCTCTCCGTTTTTGTTGGTGAGTCAGAGAAGTGCTACACGGCCCATAAGGATTATCTTGACGCGTTCGATAAGTAATCGAAATCTGTTACGTAGAGTGTGTGCTAATAATAATATTAATTTTTTTTTTTTGGGAATGGTACGACCTCTGTTTGAGAGGCATATCCGTTTATTTTGAGTTTCTTTTTTTTTCCATTAGTGGTTACCACAGCTGGACGATTATGGCTAAGAAAACTGAAATAGAACGCCCCGATCAAGGGTGTACATGTGTGGACTTTATCTGACAGTTGCGTGGAGATGGACAAACTGATTGCAATCCTATAGTTTCTTGGCGCACCTAACAAAGAATATGTAAAAAAAAAACTACTAAGGGACGATAGAGGGAGACATACGAATGTATTTCATTGCATGGTTACGATGCAAATAAAATATTTTGTTGCAATCCAATATATGCTTAGCAGATAAAACAATCCGGATGGGGTTAAAGAATTTGAACGAAATAATTAAAAGTAAAAGCATACAAAATGATTACACAATCTTTGGTCTTTGGTCGATCTTTTAAATGAAATTGAATGATAATAAGTACACGCTACGTATTCGTGCATGCTACTCCGATCAATACATTTGTTTCCATCTAACCTCTCGGACAATTTTTAATAAAAGAGTTAAAAAAGCTGCTTGCCTGTCTTACGCTGTGATTAGATTCGTAAAATGTATTGCACAGAGTGTGCTTGCGCTCGTAATTCATGCGTCAAGCAAGCAATGTTCTTGTTTAGCGTAGTCAATGCAATCGATCGAATCGACCATTTGTGCATGATTTGCATGTCTGTTTGTCTGACAGTTAAAATTGCAATCGTGATTTGTTCTAACGATGTTCTCTTTCATTTCGCTCTCATTAATCCTCCAAAAGACAAAGCAAATTTGCAAATTATAAATCTGTCCCTTGGGGCTTTTCTTTCGTTAATTTTCCCCTTATGTTATTAAATCTGCCTTTTCAAGTATTTCGAACATTTTATGTTAGGCACGACGCTTCCCACCCCTACTAAATATAAAAATGCTTATATTATCAAACATTATAGCAACGCTGTGAGCTCAGTTACGCCTTTGAACATAAGCTAGTCTGTCATATATGTCGAGTTACAGTTAACTTACAATAGAGTGACATTTGCGCTTATTTATTTTCCTTAGTAGTGAAGTGTCATTTAACATTTCGCACCAGTTTTGTGTCGTCAGTATACACCGGTCATTGCGCTGCCATTTGACATGTAGGGAAGTTAAGGGATTTTTGGCGCACTGACTTGCTTTGGCTCAAATACGAGCACTTTTGAAAGTCCTTCGCATCGGATCACTTTTTGAGCCTTCTCCCAACTGAATCTTTTAGCGGTAAAGAGGACTAATTTTCAATATTTCAAAGCCAATATTTGTTCATAATAGTGGACCAAATTTTGAACCACATGGATGTACGTTTACGACTCCATTCCTTATAAGGCTTCTCCCAAATAGTAAGTGCCGTGTGAAAAAGGCTTAATTGTTAATGTATTGTGATAGAATAGGTCGATAAGATAAGCAGATTAAGATAAACACTGACTCCTCCGCACATAGGGGTCATCGTGCAACTATCTGCGTGACGACAAACTTCAATTTAAACCAATTTTGAAGCAGATGAAAAAGTATAAAATTCACGTCATATCACTTGTTGGGCATCTTCCAATATGCGGATTTTCATAAGACGCATGCCTTTAATCTGTAATTTTTGGGGTACTATCACTAAACCGGGTGAACAACTGGGCTTGGCGAAGTGATGTAGAGTATCCAATTGTCGGCCTTGCCCAACTATAATGGTTTTACTTGTTTTTACTTTGGAAGTGAATTTTACAACAAGATAAGATAGAAAGAAGCCTTCAATATATTCTCTTTAAGTCAATTGTAATTTCATTGTTCACCTCCGAAGTCCACTTAGGCAACTTATTCCAAACTTTAGTGCATAATGTTGAAAGCCAGAAAGGTGTGCAGAGATTTGACTTATCCATTTGCTTAGTGTGTGTTTCCAAAATTTGAATTTTCGCTCCATTATTAAAATCCTGATATATGCTCTTGCATAACATTTACGTGGTACTTTGAAGGGCGAAATATTAAGTGAAGCACTTGCTCTCTCTCAACCACAAAGCTTTGCATAACCCAATTAAGAGCATTTATTATATTGCAACAAGTCGTCTGGGGCATACATAAGTGTAGACACATCAAATTTTTATTTGGTATGCGTACTAATAAATTTCACGATAAAATTCAGCCGATATTTACATTAACGCCAGGCAAGAAGAGGCCCCAAGTAAGCTCTTCTTTATTGATTACAAGCCTTCCTATAAACGAATATTATAATTGGACCCGGCAAAGCTCTTGGTAATGGCAGTTTGTGCGTAAATTTGTAGCCATTTGTCTTACGTATTAATTCCTCATGGCTTCTACGCAATTTCATATATGTATGAATACGTACGTACTTGGCTTTGTTCATATGCCGTTTAGTAGCTATGACAAATTTTCAAATACATGCAAGCAACACCTGGCTATGAATGATTACTTTATTTTAAAATAAAATGGAATAGAATAACAAAAATAGCAAAAAAAATATAGCATAAAAGAGAAAATATGAAATAACAAACACCGCTCTACAGGTAAACTTGGATATTGTTGCTGCTATTACATTATATATATATACATATATATATATATATATATATGCATTATACAATTGCCAGCATACATATATATATATATATATATGCATCGATATAGATATATAAATGCATGTATATATATATATATATATATATATATAGTTGCANATGTATATATATATATATATATATATATATAGTTGCATATTAACATCGGTATGTCTTTGATGGTTAGAATTGCTTTATCCGGCTTTAGAGTGCTTCGTGTATACTCTACACAAGCTATACGATAAGGTTGGAAGGAGAACGAACGCAAAGGAGAAGCAGTGAGTAAGCCACTGTAAAAGCACTTTAAAACATGCAAAAATTATGCATAGTTCCTACTTAGGTGCTACTATAACGCTAATATCGTATACATATACACGTGCATATTGTACATGTTTACATACATTTAAAATGTATTGTGTTTAGCTCTTCTATTCAAAGATGAGAATGGTGAAAACTTGTTTGTTATAATGTTCTACACTTTAAAAAATGAAACCCATCTCTAAGAAACTTTTCAACGTTCAATATGCTTTTTATTAAGAAGGAAAAGTTAAGGGAGAGAGAGAGAGAGAGAGAGAGAGTAGTTGTAACATAAGTAACGTCAGTTGTTTATTTCCAGTGTAACGTGCAAGGAGTTGATTTCCAATTCATTTTCATATTTTTCCACTTTTCGTCGATTACATTAGCAACGGCGCACACGAATTGTGAAGATAGCCAGCCCTGTCTTTTAGCAAAGACAAAAGCGTGTGTGCACGTCGGGTGGCCGACTAACTTCATGCCAGTTAATTTAGTATTAGTTGTACGCTCCATAAGCTATGCACACGGTTTAGCTAAGGACGCACCTTTCATGCATCATTTAAAAAAAGAAATTGTTTGACCTTCACCATCGATCCACATTCGTAAAGTAAAGACTGGCGGTCGATTGTCGCATAGAAATTGAAAAAAGGAACACTTACGAACAGTCGTTTTGCGATTAAGTCTCTTACAGAAAGGACTTCGTAAAGAAGGTTCGATTGAAAAGCTTGTGAAAACCACTTAGCATCACTTTTTGACTAAAAACTATAGAAATTTCGTAGTGATGGGATTATCGTGCTACCAGCAACGCTTCAATAGTGCGCTACAAGAGTGTTTTCCATTTAGATTTGTAAATATGTAATAATTCGATTTTTGTTTTTTTTTTTCAGTGTATGGGTCTTGTGTACACGTCTATACTTGAAAGACATCCGGCATTTTACAGGTACGCGTGACTAACGGAATTTGCTTTATGAAAACACATACATATATATATATATATATAGACTCATACTTGGAAATGCATACGAATTCGTTTACAGTAAGAGTATGAGTGAAAGAAAGAAAAATAAGTATAAGTGAGGTAATGTTGACCACATAATCAACTTTATGCTAAACCATGATGCTGGTAGTGGCGATGACATGCTTGCTAAAAAGAGAGGGTCGGTCGTATTCTTATCTCTATTCTTGTTTCTTTTAAAATATTCAGAGAAAGTATGTCACTGTTTGAACAATACAGCATTGATTACTCGACGTATAGGGAATAAATTAACCGGGTTTTCAACTGAAAAAGAAAATAATAATAAACAAAAAACAAAAAAAAAAAAACGTAAAAGTAAATGTTTAAGAAATCGGATTTAAAACTTTTACGCCACAGTTATTAAGGGAAAAAATGAGGAAAAATATTAAAATATGTTTTAAATTTCATACATAATCCAGATTACCGGTCTAACGCATAAGATTTTTATGCCCATCTGGACGTTCTCTATATATACAAAAGTATAAGTATATGCATACTTATATATATATATATATGTATATATATATATATATATACATTATATATATACGTATAATATTTATATTCATATGCATATATTTATATTTATCTATATATATATATATATATATATATATATATATATATATATATATATAT
>KK502411.1:703406-833829 GCA_000688735.1 Glossina austeni | reverse complement strand
TTCAAGATTATTCAAATTTTTATAATTATTTAGTCGATTTTTCTTTGCTTTACGCGATAAAACATAATTTAGCAAAGACGCAAAGTAGTTTTTCTTTTAGAAAAGACATAAACCACACAAAATGCCCGCTGCTCTGGTGAAGTATCTTTAGCTCACAGTAATGAATTTTCTTCCAGACACACAACATCAACGAATCTCGTATTATCTTAAAAACATTACCAGCTCGCGCATAAAAATTGGTCGTAAAAACTTTATTATACCCATCACCGAAGGATGAGGGGACACGCCCACAGCACCACGTAAACTGACGGCACCTCTGTTTTTCAAAACAAATAAAAATTGGTTTTTTGCTCATTACTGATAAACTATAGCAAGTCAATGTACAAAAACTTGAACGCATGGGAGATGCTGTAGGACTTGCGTACAAAGATGGAAAAGATTGACCACGCCTACCCAATATTATAGTGTGTCAAAATTTAATTGTTTTTTCAACAGCTTTATAACGTGCAGAGAGAAGCTCCAAAGACCCCATAAAGTATGTAAATACTTGGCCCGTTCCAACATTGGAATGCACCTGAACATGCCCGTCTGTTCTTGTGTTCATCTGTCTGTCTGCACAACCGTGTAGTGTTTGTGGCAAAAATTCTCCCGTTAGCGAAATTGAACATGTCGCCTACAAATTTGCAAAAGAATTTGGAAGTGACTTAAACTTTCCAGCAAGACGTCTATAACGCCCACACGCCTGCGTGACAAAAACTTTAATTTTGAAAATAGAAAAAATCATCCGCCCCTCTTATAGAGCGACTCTTATGGAGCAGGAGCGTCTTATAGAGCAGCAAAGTTTAGTTCCTTTACTTTTTTGTCTCTTTTAGGATAACAGTGATGTGTACAAAAGATTCGGTCCCGACCGAATTTAATTTTTTACTTGTTTTAGTTTACATTGTCTTGTGTTCAGATGTCATATGAAGATTTTGTATTGTAAATCACTTGTGGTGTAAGAGTAAACTGGGCTAATGCGGATATATGGAGAAGCCAGTACAATTTGAGAAAGAAACTTTCAGAATCAGCTCAAGCTTCTCTGTTGTTCATGCTATTGCTGCGAATGTGTGAGTCTTCGGAGAATCACTTTTTCCTGGTGCTTATTTATTAGAGCTGCTCAGTCCACGGCAAAAAAGGGTTTAAGGTTTACTATCTATAACCTGGCAAAGCGTTAGTCTCTTGGAAGCCTAAGAGGAGTATCGAAAGAAGATTCTGTTGTCTTAAGAGAAAAGAACATTTTCTTCTCCCATTCAGTTCTCTCTTATCGAGACCATCAAATTTGCTTATTTCTGATGGTCTAGTTTGGAAGTTTAGAAGAACTGCGGCAAAGTTGTATGTGTGTTGTGTGATGACGTCCTTGGAAGCATTCATTTCATCGAGAAAGGATAATGTACTGGATTGCCTTTAGGAATGTGTGTCAGGCCCGAAGTCAAGAGTGCCGCCAGCGGCGTGCAGTGCGAGATCACCTATAGCTGTACAACATGCCATAAGTCCAAAAGGACTGCAAGTCATCAAATTGTTCGTTGTTCAAAAGTAGGATTGCTCCTGCTATGACGATGTGCTTTGCATCAGACTATCGAGATGAATGCTTTCTTGCGTGACTGCTGGGTACGGCCCTTCGGAGAGTATCTTGGTGGCTGTGTTTCCGCCGAAATTTCCTGAGGATGTAGAGACGGGATACGCCGTTTGGGCACGTAGGGAGACCTGAACATTTGTCCATCTATATTTGCTTTCAACCTACAGTTTTCAATGTTCGAGATAGTTTGATGAAATCCGGTACGCTGACATATTTAGATCGCAGGACAATAATTATGAAAACGGATTAGATCTAGATTCTAGTTATCATTCCAACAAGTCTTACTTTTAATATTTCTTGATAAAAATCCGCGAAAAATAGTATTTTGGCATAATAAGTAAACGTAGAAAATTTGGAGGGGATGGGAGCATCACCTCTTAAAGAGAAGTCTCTTAAAGAGAAATCAGAAATTATATGGCAAAAAAATCTGCCAAAAATGATGATTCCACCTAAAAATTTACCATAGTAAGTTTGGACTACGTAAGTGTATTTTTCTATTGAATTTGAAAGTATTTGATGTGTTCCTCAGCAGTCGAACGGTGGATACCGAGTTCCTTTGTAACTGCGAAATGGTTAGACGTAAGTTGCTCTCCTTTATGCACCGCAAAATGTCATTATCGCTTAGATCAACGATCTTCTTTGAGACTGAAATTTTGGAAACGCCCTTTGGCAAAACGTATTTGGCAGGCCCGAACATCTACAGCCTCACTTTCAAACGACTGAGTTGCTTCCTTTCTGGAAATAATACTAAACGTAGTGTCTTCAAAGCGCTTCGTATACTGCACGTTATTTACTCGGTACTTCGTAAGCAAATGATGGACTGCTTAAAAGTCATCCTCTTATACCTTGCGATAGTTACGCTAATTAAGACGATCTTGTATCACGTGTTGGGCCTGTTTGGCTTGACCTGACTCCCTTTAGAACGTAATAGGTAGTAGTAAAATATGACGGAACTCCCCCGTCAGTCGATTAAATAAACAAAAAAGCCCTGCTCGCTTTACCACGAATCATGTCTGCTCTGCGTGCTGTGATATCCTAGCAGCAATCTTTCTTCTTCGCAACTTCAAGATGATCCTAATGGGTTTAGATTCTAGAGCGACGCAAGGCAAAATGGCACCAGATGAAAGTCCTTGCAGAAATTTCACTTGTTTACTGTTTTTGTTATTATTGTTTGCAAGTGTAAAAGTAAAAAAGTGGAATTTTTCAGCCCAGCTTCTACTTTATTTAGAATTAATAAAAGAAACGAACGGACAGAGATATAGTTGAACGATGTAAGAGATAATTAATCGATCAAACGCAACTCTCATCTTCCTCGGATAATTTTAACCGAATTGTAAATTTAAAGGAACATTCAATGGATTGCAGAACTTTCTTATTTTATTTTTTTAAGGAAATTTTTACACCATAGAGTGTTAAGGGGTCGCATTAGGGCACTGTTATATTTGTCGCCAATTCTGGTGTACATTCTTTGACAAAGGCGAAAATGCAAGCCAGGCGGCTAAAATTGTGAATGGTGTTTATGGTTCCGATACTGTCCTGTTACCTGCCAGCTAATTATGTGAAATTTTGGTTTCGTAGATTCCGTTCAGGAATTTTTGATGTTAAAGATGTCGTCGAAAATGTCGATAAAATCGGAGAAATGATCGAAGTTGACCAGCATGTTAGCAGCCGTAACATCGCGCAGGAGCTAAAAATGGACCATAAAACAGTTTTAAACCATTTACACAAAGCTGGATTCAAAAAGAAGCAAAAGAAGAAGAAGAAATAATTGATTTCTTTTTCCCCAACCTAATATTATTCCGTGAAACGTTTTAAGCAAAGCAGAAAAATCCGCTTAGCTCTTCTCATATATACATTACAATGAAAAAGATTTTCATTCGTATAATCTTCTTTTTTCCTTTTTTTTTTTTTAGCATATGTCCTCTAAATGCAATTTAATTGAAATTACTTTTGCTTTACCTTCCAAACATAGAAACAAAGTGTAAAAGTTAAAAATTTCATTTAAAATTCAAATTTTTCTTAATGCCTTCTTCATTTTATTTGTTTTCGTCTACAATTTCTTCTGGTTTTTCTCCCCTATTCATGAAGTACAGCCAGCATATTAAGTTTGCTATACGACGAATTTTATACACAGTAACGGGGCTTTTTCTGCCCCTGCTGGAAGTGGGAAACTTATCAAGCGGTTATGTCCATCTGAACGTTTTTATTTTTTTGTAAATGGCGATTACTTTCGAGATTAGGGATGCATCTATATTCTTGGAATGTAGCTCTTCCCAAACCTTGCCCAATTACTTGAACTTGTTTACGTTCTAAGTGCACCGTCTTAAACATTTCAGAACATTTCTAATATGTAGAGGTGACAAAGCGAAAGCCTTTTAAGCGTGGATTTATCGATTATGATATCCTTGCGATTAGGCGGCATGCGGCACGCTTTCTATTCGATTACATGAGTGCCTTTTTTTTTTTTTGTTGTCAAAAATCGGCATTTAGGCAAAACAAATTTTCCTTTTTTTTTTGGTCTTAAGCTTGCACTCTTTGTTACTTAAACAGAAAAGACTAGCAATGCATTTACCTGCCGGGTCATGGGGTTAAACTATAAGCAAACAATATTTGTATTTGGTGTTGTAAACGTGAGTGCAAAGGATCTCGTGAATAACAGAACATATGGCCGTTTACATAGAATTCCTGGATTTTTTCTTTTGTTGTTTACTGTATTCTTTTGCTCCTTTTTCACTCTGGGTGGGTCATAAAAATTTCTCTATTCTGTGATTTTTGTCACATTCACGTTTTTGTATAAAAACACAAAAAACGTGCGGATAACAATCAGAAAAAAAAAAAAAGGAAAAGAAAAAGAAAAACGGAAAAAACGGCTAGTAAAGAATGGAGACAGCAAGCAAACAATTTACTTCCTGATAAGAAATGAGTAAAGAAAGTAAGAAGAAAAACAAATAAAACATAAGCTACGTGTTATTAGGCTAAAATCGAATCGCTTGATACCCATCACGTCTGTGATTGATTTAAAAAAAAAAAAAAAATTTTGTGTACTGGAAGGAATTCTTTTAATACCGATGACATATACCTTTGCGTTACGTAAGCGGATGTATGGCTTTTATCTAGATACAATCAAGTTGGACATTCAGAATGAGCAGAGAAATAAAAAAGAGAAAAAGAATAGCAAAGAATAGCAAACAGTCTTTCGAAGCCCATCACCTGTAATTAATTTAAATGGGATGCGTACAGATCCAGATGTGAATCCGATACACTTTGACGTCTTAAAATGAAAAGGAGAAAAGTTAATAAAAGGAAAAGAAAAAAGTTAGTTCAATATGTCTGGAAAAGGCATAAAAAAGAATTTGAGATAGGTCCACCGATTTGTTCAGAATCACTTTCTGGATCGATTTAAGCTTACCGGTCCGTCTTGGTTTCTTATGTTCAACATGCAGACAGCAATCTTTGAGATATTTTGATAAAATTTGGTACACATGGGCAGGTTTCTCGACTTCCATAATAAATCTATACACAGATGCTGCATGAATAACTCTAGGATGTTATAGGCTATGTTATGGTTAGCTGCGGTTCACTATCGTTTTTTTACTTCTTCAATATATGTATCAAAAGTTTGTAATAAAAAAATGGATGCTTGTACAGGGCACAAATAAATATTGTTATCGTGGATCCAAGATGATCTTTATTTATTTTATTTACTTACACATGAAACTCAACTAAAATAAATTAACAGTTGAATTCAATTGACTCTTAGAAGTATATCTTATACTAATTAATATTAAAAACTAGTATAAAGTACATACTTATATACATACAGGAGAAGTAAGAAAAAAAAAGAAAATAATACTTAAATAATAATTCATATGCAAATAAATGAAAAAGAGAATAAAAAAGAAAAAAACGCATGTACCCAATTAGCACAGACAGGACATCCACAATCAGTATAGAATCAAATTGCAAGTGAACCCTTAAGCCATCGCAAATATGCAAAACCTTGGCAACCGATAAAGTAAACAACAGCAATTCATTTTCGGATCATAATGAGATGTTAAGATTAAAAGTCAGTTTAAATACAAAGGCAAAGACAAATCGCGTATTCGTGTATTAAGCAAAGTTGCTTTGATAGACTTTAAAGATTCCGATATAGAGATTAAGTGATAGAGATGGCGATAGATAGGTTTCGGCAAACAACTCTAAACGGATTAAACAGCTCATAATTACATTTACATTGACTCAGCGAAATGAGCATAAAGCGCTTACAGAAGCGGTTAGGGACAGACATTAAAGCTTACCTCATCAAGTAATGTGGACGAATCGATGGTACCATTAATTAACTTAGGTAAGAAGGAGACACTAAGAATAAATCTACGTTTCACAAGTGACGGTAAGGATAACAGAAAGGAACCTATTTTCTTAAGAAGGCAAAGAGACAAGCAGGTCTCAACCTAAGTTCTTAAGGGCAAACAGCAAGAATTGTTTTTGAACGGATGCAATTGAATCTATATACCATCCATAGGTAGGAGACCACACAACCAAGGCATACTTAAGTATTGGTCTAACTAAGCACCTGTATAGCCTTTTTCGTAATATAAGGATCCTTCAGATCTTTGGATCACCTCTTAATGAAACCAAGCGCGGACCTAATTTTACTTAACGAGGTATACGAGCAAGTTACGAATAACTGTTTATTGGCAATTTTCGCCCCAATGGCAATAAATACAACGTCGGGAGAAGTAGAAGATTCAATTGAGTAGGACGATACTGCAGGACACTGCCGACAAACAGACGTCATCCCTACTAGAAACAATAGGATTTGCAGATAGTGAGTTTTGATTTGGCGGGAATATAGACGAGATGACCGAACTTGCACGTGCAGCTTGTGTGACTTACCCAGCATGGTGACTAGCACACACCCGCGATCAGCTAGGGCGAGAGGCGTATTTGTTATTTTTATTAATATTTTTTGGAGATGTACACAAAGTAGCCTGAATCGCACCAATGGGAGGAGATATGCTTGCCATTCCAGCGCAGCTTGAACGAGGGGGGCTTCCCAACTTACTTGGAAGTTTCTTATTAGCCGCCAAGTCAACTATAGCAGAAACACTAACGTTCTTTGCAGGCAAGGATGGAGTACTCAAATGGGTCGACGAATCAGATTTAGGCGAGGAGGTGTAGTACCGCACGCTACGCTACGAGTCGGTCTTGTACAGGCTGGGGGAGAAGATGAGCGCTCTAGGTAACGACACCTATTGAACATTGACTTGATTTTTTCAAACTTTCAATACAAATACAAAGTAACGAGATTTTTGCTTAGTTCCGAGAAACCAATCCTTGTCTCCGTGAACAGCTTATAAAAGTCAATATCCTGCAGTCCTACAGTCGGGACCCTACCAACATAAGCCCTTCGAAGGATATAGGACTGCATTTGCAGCACGGCCATTGATACCTCCACACCAACAGGCAATGAATGAATCGTTTAGATTCGCGGCCTGGTTTTGTTCGACATGATGTAAAAAAACACTCCATGTCAGAAAGTAACAGACAAGATAGGGATTGTGGAAGAAAGAAACAAACGAAAAAGATTGTCACCTACACGAAAATGATCTCTCAAACTAGACATAGAGTGCACAATAGTACAGACACAGAAAATAGAGAGCCAGCCCAGAAAACAATTGTAAAAACGCAAAAACAAGATGGAGGCTTATTACGGAGAGCACCAAGTGCTGATCGCAAAAACCAAAACGCATATCACTACAAACAGATTAATATTATTAATTAATTTTCACACTCTTCAACGTTATAGTGAATTATTTATTCTTTAAACGTGTAGAAAGCTATCTATAAAGGAATAAGAGACGAAGAAGAAATTGCAAAATTTCTTCGCACAAAGTGGAACAGTGCGACTACGACACACGTGCAGAGTCGCCAAGCTTGAAATGCCAATTGACATCTAAAATACAATTTAAATAAATGAACTGCAGTATGAAGAGATCGTTGGTTGAAACACATATATATACGTATCCACTCTAGCATACACACTAGGTGGAGATGTAATGCAACAGATTTCCTTCTCTTACAGTATTTAAATTGATTGCGTTCTTGCTTGTGTCTCTAGTTTTTTCCCCTCCGCAAAAGTGCCAGCCGGTCGAGTTACTCTCCAGTCTGGCCATTTTCTATACGAACTTTTGCATTTTCATCTTATGCAATAGTTGAAATTTTTTGGATATTTCCGTGGATTGCTTGTTCCGAGGACTCCCATTTTATATCAATCAGAAGCACAAGTCCATCTTGGATCGTTTTCAAATTTCGTATTCAGATATTTCTGCAAACAGCGATAGAATCAACATATTTTTCGATGGTTTCTTAAAGGCAGATCTAGTTGTACGATTAAAGTCTTGATTCTATGTATATATGTATATACGTATGTATGTATGTATGGCTGCTTTACTAGCAACTTAAAATAAGAATGAGCAGCAAGCTTTCTTCTCTTTCTACAGCTATTGGAAGTAAGAAAAGTTTTTTTTTTTTTGCGTTCTGACAGATATGATGGTAGCTTCAGTGTAAGAGAAGGAGAGTAGACAAGCACTGAGCACACTAAGAAAGCATTAGCAGAAACAACAATGGGAGAAATGAATACAACAACAACCAGAGGCCAACATGAACACCTCAATCGTTCAAGCTGATTCTCAAAGATGGTTTGGTATGAACTTCAAATCTCTTTCTATAGGTTTTTTTCTCGCTCTCAATTTTACTTTATATGAAGGTTGAGCCATTAAAGTAATTTATACAAATTAAATGAAGTCGAAATGAAATCGAGTCTTAATCCTGGAAATTTTATGCCTTTCCAGTCATTCATTAATTTTAGTGATGCTGCTTACTTTATTTTCAAAAAGAATGGAAAAATTCGAATTTCGTGTGATGTGAAAAAATACCGACCAAACTTATTATTGCCTTCAAAAGTGCTACGACAACCCATGTACGTTGTAAGCAACAATTCGCCGCTGTCCGTGATCTGATGATTTGAAAACGAGATCGTAGGCACATTAAATATGCTGAAGACATTGTACGCTTACGCTAGAATATATAGAAAAATCCTTGAAAATTAATGCTGACATCTGCCGAATCGAAAAATGAAGTAACAACAAATAGTTAACGTTGTAAAGATATTCATAAAAATGTTGCAACGAGAATTCGTTTTCCAAATAGTTACTCGCAATGAACAAAAACGCCTTGTGTCACAAGATGCAATGTTATTTTAACTGTCTGTTGCACTGTGCCACGTTCGATGATCTGACGATTGGTCAACGTTATGCTGTTAGCGAACTAACTTCGTACAGCTCTTTGATGAATTTCAATTTCTACTACACCCCTGACTATCTAGCTTTATAGCTATCATCAGCTATCATAGTTGCGACATCTCCGAGGTCTGGTTTTCTTTTTTTTTAATATGATCTCAGGGACTCAGAGGATTGTCCCCCATCCGTGGGACACGGTGAGTGTCAGAACGAAGAGAGGATAGAGAGAAAGAATAGGGGAAAGTGGTGCCGCGGTCTGGTAGGTATGCGCCCAATCGATAAGTGTTATGTCTTTACCGACTGAGTACTCACTGCAGCTACAACCAAAGGAAACTCTATCGTACTTAAGATTGATGAAACCGCGACCACCGACTTGGTCGTCGCGGATCTTACTTACTCGGCTGCTTGGCTTGAACTGCCTTCGATGCATATCTAAGTTATATAATCAGTGCAACTTCCCTTTCACTTTGTAATTTTTACTTTCAATCAAGAGATATGAACTCATCTGTTTGTATAACTAACGAATACGCATCGGGGATTTTAGGGGTCTTCGTTTGGTCACTTGATATCTCGCAGACGTAAAAATTGTTATGACATATTGAGATATGCCGTAAGGCTGGTCCTTCACGTTACACTTTCGCTTACCACTTAAGCGAAAACGATTCTGGTAATATTTGTATACAGAGGGTTTCCGTCGGTCTGCTTAGTTATTCTTCTTCACAACGAGCAATACACCATGTAGCAGGGGAACTCCACTCATAGGGCTTCCTCTTTGCAGTACTTAGAATAACAGAGAGGAATTATAGAAAGAGAAAAGTCTAAAGTCCGTTTGTGTACGTACCATAAGAGCGGGTTTTGCTCATGTTCATTAAGCCCTCGACAAACGTCGACATAGTAGATGACAGCACAAGACAACCGGAGACGAAAAATAGAAAAAAAAAAGAGAAAGCAAGAGTTGAGAGCAAAATAAGTAAAATAGTGAAGAGTCAGTTGACTGGGAGTCAGCAAGAAGTGGAAAGGATAGGACATGAGTTAAATAGTGATCAGCCATAAAGAAAAATTTGGTATGGCAGGAGTGGAAATGAACGTTTTGAATACCAAAGAAATAAAAGAGAATTTCAAAAAACCATTTATTACTATCACTAAGTTAAGCAGATTTTAGAAGAGAACATTAAAAAGCGTTAACAAAAACAACAAAAAAGAACAAGAACAAAATAGCTTTTGTGGAGTTTTTTTTTAAATTTTCTTTAAAGCACCGTAGGAGCAAAAGACAGCTTAACAAGGATTTGCAAAAATGTTTATGCTGAAAAGGTCATCCGTATTTCCATTGGAAAGAAATATAGAAACAAAAATTTATAAAAAAATAACGATAAATAAGTTAAAATGATTAAGAAAAGTTGAACATACGAAAATAGAGTTCAGCTGGACGAACAAAAAAGAGTAAAAACATATAGTGCAAATAAGTGAAAACGTATGAAATCGAAATTTTAAAAAAATAACAAAAACAAAAAAAGAAGAAAGAAGAAAGAAAACATGATAAAGAAGTTAAAGTCTACAAAATAGTTTTAATTTTAAAAGACACAACGATCAAGTCAAACTTTAGAAGACAAATTCAAAGTACGTTAAATAAGTGAAACCATAAATATAGGTTTTAAAGTCGTAAGATGCGTTCAAAAGACAAAGAAAAGCAATATAGAGGATATAGGATATCGAACTAAGGAAATAAAATATATGTACATATGTGTATATACCAAATAAAGAGAAGCATATATAAAAACTCTATGCATATATGATATATATGTTCGTTTGATGGCAAGCGTAATCCTTTCACTTGGCTTTCTTGAAACGTTATGGCATCGGCCTCGACGTGGATGACAAATATTATGGTAATAAAACACTTGACTTTAGCTTTAAATGGTCCAAATTCAAGTTCGAATCGGAAACTAACTCAAATCACGATAGCTTCGGTTGCACTTCTATCACGGACAATGAGTGCACAATACACTGACATTTAACGTCAGGTAGCTTAATATTTTCAGATTTTCTTAAACTTTTGATGAGAGGGTAAACGAAGTCGTACTTGGAGTGTGCGCGGATTATACAGCAGCAAGTATATCTTCGCTTTAAAGTAACTCTTACGAGAGCACCATCTGAAAGCTTCTTCCTGTTTTCAATATAATCATGAATCGCGTCCATACCATTGAAGATTTCGGATTATCGGGCGACTTGTTTGACACAAATGTTCTCTTCGCACGGAAATGTGGAATGTTGCACGTGTAAGATAGAACAGCGCGGACATGTTCTTTGCTTAGATATCTCCTTCAAGCGCTAATGAATTTTCGTTTGGTTGATGTAATGATTGTTGTCAAGTGGTCCTAGAAGTAACGGTTATACTCACAGCTTACAAATCGTCCAAATTCAATTATAAAATATTTCACAAGCACTTCTTAAGAAAATTTTATATAATTTTTTCTCACAAAAGGTATTGTTTTACATCAGTTTCCTGCGCTCACTTTAGAATTACGAGCAGTGTGCTCACGATAACGACCGTAGCATTGAATTGATGTCGCTATCGATGACATTTCAAAATCGATCAAACTTTGGAATCGGTAGATAACTATTTTAAATTTGAGGGTAAAAGATCTTCTGACCGACTTATTACGACATCCGCAATCAATGAAAGTCTCTTTGAAATTACGCAACAGCAATGGTTTGTATACCCATCGTCAAGGGATGAGGGATTTATTAATTTTTTCAAAATGCTTGCGGCGCCCGTAAGGAAGTATCGGACCCCACCCCACAATGTATCCATATTCTTGATCAGCATCAAATTCTAAAACAATTTAAGTATGTGCGTCTGTTCATTAGTCAGTCTGCCCGTCTGTGTAATGTCTGTTGTAAAAACGAAGCTATCGACTTCGAAATTGATATTGAAAGTCGAGTCGGCCAAGTCGACCGCACCACGTAAACTGAGAACACCTCTATCCTCCAAACAGGGAAAAAACTAATTTTTTTGCAATTTGAAGGCATATTCTACAGCCGATACCGTAGCACCTGTACAAAATTGGTAAAAATTGGCCACACCTAGTCAATATTATGGTGTACCAAAATTTAGCTTTTTCTTTCAATACCTTCATAACAAGCTTGAAACGCGGTGTACAGTATGTAAATTCTTGGACAATTTCAAACATATCCAATGGTTCATCTGTCCATCTGTCTGTCTGCACAACTGCGTAGTATTTCTGGTAAACTTGCTGTCGTTAACGAAAACGATGATATCGCCGACAAATTTGCAAAGGAATTTGGAAGTGACTTAAGCTTTTCCCAGGACACAGCTAGTACGGCCACACGCCACTCTGTATTACAGAGAGATTCGACCACTACCAAATAGAATTTTTTTACTTGTTTTAGATGTGTTTTAGATTAAGAGGCCGTTAAAGAAATAAACCGCAATAATTGCGTTTCTTTCTGGAGGTTTGAGAATAATGCCACTGGCGTTGTGGTGGTTAGTAACACCATGCTAACACCTACACACGCGTTTATGTGCACAATTTCTTGTATCACTGCCATAATATTATTATGTGTTGAACATATTCTTGAGGTGACGTCGTCTTATTCTTGTCAATGAGTTAAGCAATGTGAAAATGTTATAATAATTTACTGCTTCTTCACACTCGCATTTACCCGGTCGCAGCTGGTCAATAAATCAGTATTAACATCGCCACTTTAAATTAATTAATAACTAAAACAGTAAGAAATTTGCATGAGCCCTAAGACTTGGATGCCCATCATCACCTCAACAGCTATCAAAACAGTTATCGCTAAAACTTATTGAATAAATGCAAAGATTTATTTTCCTATAAGGGTGTAATAAATAATCCGTTCAACCTACTAAGATCAATAATTAATTAAATGAAATAAATCAAAGGTTTTTTGACTTTAAACATTTTAAGTTTTCCTCTTCAAGCTAAGTGTTGTAACATTTCTTCGCTCCTTCAATTATTATGAAACACTAACCGTAACCTATGCAATTAATTGACGAATGTATTTAAGGCCTTTCGCTTTACATCTCAACTTCTATTACACTACGATTAACGATAAACAATATGCATGCACTCGCAGAAAAAGCGAATAGATTTGAATAAGTCGTTTCAAACTCCGACGTAATAGATTGCTTGGAAAGTAATAGGTTGGTGTATAAATATCAGGCGTTTTTAAACGATATTGTCAGGCGTTCTTGACTACCATAAATTATGAGAAAGGTAACATAAAAATTCAACAGCAACATTTTTAAATTATTAATGCGGAGCGTAGTCACCGCCTACTTTTTGAGGATTTTGAGACGACGAACGATGGTTGAACGATCCAATTTGAAGTTGTCGGCCAGCGCTCGAGTTATGAAGTGCCTGGTCGTCAAAATCCGATGCCGGACCTCTGTCTGACTTATCTTCCAAGCTAGTGTCGCCAGATTTGAAACAAGCAAACCCTTCTCTGCATCGACGTTCGCTGATTGTGCCCTCGCCAAAACGTTCGTTGAGATCGCGAAACGAGTGTGTTGCTTTCCATCCTTTCTCAAAGTGCTACAGGATAATATGACGAGTATGAGTATGATTCTCGACACGCATTTTTTCAACCTAAAAGTACTAATATTTTTATTATTATTATTATTATTATTATTATATAAATTTAGTCAGAGAATAAATTCTAAGACTGAAGTCTTAAAGCACTACCATCTAAGGCTTTCGGCTTTATTTTTATTAATATTATTATTATTATTATTATTATTATTGTTATTATTTTTAAAAACTCTACCGCGGCCACGGCCATTGAATTGCTAGGTGGGGCTCTTGCCTACTCGGCCACTCAGGCGGATAACCTAAAAGTAGAAAGATATTTTCATTCACAAATTTTTAAAGCATTGCAAATTTTCATTAAAATATGGCATGTCAAAGGAAGGCCTGATAGTTGTCCACCAACCCAATGGTAAGTCTTTGCAAATCGCAACTATATTTATGTATAATGATATTGTCGTCGGGAATAAAAACGCAACATACACATAATTTTCTTTGACAACTCTTTCTCTGTTGCCAAAGAATGCCATAAGCAATTGTGTCATGTGGTTTTCATAAACGTGTTCCCAAACTAATTTAACATTTTTTAGTGATTTTTCACCAGGTACCTGGAGAAGGTGAGGGGAACAGGCACTCAAACAGAACGTATCTTGGTAAAGAAAACAGATTGAAGATCGAATTGGTTAACTATGAAGGATGCTAATCTTTTTATGATATTTTTTTATACCCATCACCGAAGGTCACCGTCTGTCCATCTATTGTCTGCTGCTTCCTCTCCTTATAAAGGTATTGCCCAATAAATGAAACTATGGCGCACTATAATATTTGGTAGCCATAGTCCAGAGAATATATGTTCAAATTTTTGTGCATTTAGCTATTGAAGCTTAGGAGTAACGAGCAAAAAAGCAATCTTTTATTCTGTTTGAAAAACAGAGGTGTTTTCAGTTTACGTGGTGCTGTGGGTGTGTCCTTCGAGTGATTTTGCCAATTTTCTTTGCGAGGACTTCCAATCTTGCTGTCACTTTTGAAGTCGATAGCTTCATTTTTACGGCCAGGAGAATGTTTACAACAGACGTTACACAGACGGACACACTTAAATCAATTTAGAATTTGATGCTGATCAAGAATATATCTGCTTTGTGGAGTTTTTGATGCTCCCTTCTTTTCATTGCAAACGTTTTGATTACATGAACCCCTCATCCTTCGATGATGGGTGTAAAGAAGCTGCCAGATTCATGTATAATATGAGGATTCGTTACTGTTACCTGCTCACAAACAAGTTGTGATTAATGACATAAATATCAATGCGGGACGAGATGAGGTTAATAAGCTGGAAAGGCTGGAAATTATGTGAATTCTTAAAGCGAAGATCTGCAATCTAAACTGCACAACTTTGTGATGCTACTCGAGAACTTTAAAGTGAAAGACTTCATTAACGCATCTAATTGCAGTTAACTTAAATCTTTAATTTTGATTCGATCCTTCCATTTAATTGTATTGAACGTAGTTGGTGATCGTAATGCTAACTCGTAAGTGACTTCATGTTGAAGTCCCATTTCTCGCTTAGTAAGAAATTCATGGATGTGTTAATCAAAATCGCACTATCAAATATTATTTTTCGCTTTGCCAGAGAAGATGCTGCGCTTGACCCGTCCTTTATCTGTTTACTATGCTTTCCTATCCACTTTTCCAATCCTATGCTTTAAATTGCTTTCTTGGTGGTCTAACGCTACACCTTCCAGTTACAGATGTCCTTGAATGTGAAATAATTTAAATGAAAAGCTAAACAGCGTTTAGATGAACTCACGTATTAACGTATTTTAGTGTTGTCATTATCTTCAGTGGCAAGTACTTCAAGGAATTATATCATCCCAGATTAGAAGGCAAATTTGAATAATAAGCTTAACTCTCTCCAGTCGGATGTCTAAGGAAACATTTATATAAAAAAGTATAGCTCGTTAAGCCAAAATATTTGTGATTGCAAAGGATTTATTTATATATATATATATATATATATACATATGCTATAAAATGCTTTCATTTTAATTTAATTCTACTTTAGTGTAGTGTAGTGAAGTGTGCTTTGTTCTAAACTTGTTAACTTATAACCAAATATAATGAAAATATCCGCTAACGCTTCCATTACTATTAAAAGCTTTTTAGGTGCTGCAGAGGTGTTGCAGAAAGATGCTTTTACCATAAAGCAGAAATACAATAATAATACTGAAAGAAAGAAAGAAAAAAGAAGAAAATTATTTTCCTTTGTCATATAATCTCAGCATATGTTGCACTCGAGTAACAGCATGGAAGAAAAATAAATTAAATTTGACAACATGTTCATAATAAAACGCACGCAAAAATACATATTCACATCCAAATGCGCAAGCGGATAAACACATTCAGGTGCCTAATACGCTGCAAGTAAAAGATGCTAAAACAATAAAAATCAACAATATAAGTATATATGTATAACTGGAAGAGCACTATGCCATGCATAAGTCAGGAGTATGGAGCATGTGTATGTGCATATGTGTATATATATATGCATAAGTGCAAGTGTAAGCTTTGATGTGCATTATAAGACAACATGTGCTCAGTGTGAACATTTTTGTTAAAGTTTATCAGCCCTGTGTACATAGTAAAATGAGCAACAACAACATTTACTAGCATTGCTACTAATGCTACTACCACTACTACTACTACTACTAGCACTACTACTACTGGTACTCCTATGACTACGACTATATACGACTGCGACAGCAACAGTATTGCTTGCCTCTACTGTAAGCGAGCAGTAAAGGAAGGCAGAAACCGAGTTAAAATGAAGTAAATGTCAGTGCAAATAAGGTGTTTTGCATATAAATGCAATTTGTCATCTTGAAATTGTCACTTGAGAAAAATGAAAACATATTTTTCACTTAAGAAATTGAAAAAAAATTATAAAAAAAAAAAAAAATAATAATAATAATAATAATAAAAACGTTCTTATACGAGTGTACATCAACTGAAAAGTTGAGAGAACTCTAGTTACGAAAAAAAAACATTAATTTATGCGGTTTGGACCGCAAGTTCTTGTACCCCACCTACAGTTGATTTTACAACAAAGCAAGAGCAAGAGAGCAAGATATTATGTGTTTCATATCCTTTTCAATTGTACATTTAATCACTTGTCGACAAATAACAGAAACACTGCACTGCGTCCGTGTCATACTAATAATAGATGCTTGCATGCATTTTGATGAGCGACATCTATTGGCGAAGATGATAAACTAATGCAAAGTATCAACGCATTCAACGGTTAAATTCGATGACGTTGACCTTTGTCTACATAAAACAATCGTTTCCTTTCGTTATTATTAAGTTATTCAGTGAATACAGACGCTAGTCGGGGAACGCTCAAAATTGCATTTTCGACATTCATTACGCCTGGTCCTTGATTTGAAACAATCCGGTGCCGAAGCCCATCAAACACTCTTAGAAGCTTATGACGTGTCTCCATCATATCTTAACTGTCGGCCTGCTGCTCAACGGTAAAAACTGGTGGCTTTGATAGCGATGACAAACAACTGTCTGGAGGAGCAACAAAGTTGTTGGATAACGAATTGCACGACTTATTGGCCGAAAACCAAATTCAAACTCTCAAAGAACTTTTAAACAGCATAGCTGTTCGTGAATCAACTATTTCTAGATTTACATGCGATGGGAAAAATCCAAAAGCAGGAAAAATGGCTGCGATACCAATTGACCGCAAATGGCATTTCGAACGCTTTCAACATTGTTGTCTCTTTGCTTGCCCGGTTTTCTGTGGTGTATTGTAGCTGGCAGTAAACAATGTGTCTGCTACGACAATCCCAAGTGCAAAAAATTATGGGTTAGTCCAGGAGACCCGTCCGCATCCACACCGAAGCGTAATATTCATGGCCATAAAGTTTCGCTCTGCATATGAGGGGAATCAGCAAAGTGTACTGCATTATGAGCTGCAAAAACCGAATGAAGTCGTTATTGTAGATGTCTACCGAAGTCAATTGAACAAATTGAGCGATGTATTGCCACAAAAAAGACCAAGAGCAGCAGTTAACAGAAGCAAAAGCATCTTCTTGCATGACAACGCTCGGCCGCACGTTACAAGAGTTGTGAAGAACTGTTGACAGTGTTGCTGCTCGAATGGGAAGTTCTGCCACACGAATCGTACTCGCTAGACATAGCAGCTTCTGATCACCACTTGCTCATCCATTTACGAAGTGCTGAAGGCGTGCAAAACGGGGTCTATGATTGGATCGTTGCCATCCCAGAAAACTAGAAAAAAGTTGTAGAAAATGTTGGAAATTATTTCGATTAGCATATGTTCGTCCAATTTTTCTCAATAAATGGGTTTTCCAAGTGAAAAAATGATCAGAGTACATGCAAGCACCTGCCCCCTAGGATGATATTATTTAATGTATTTAAGAAGATTTTAATAATTTTTTTTTATTAAAAAATTATTGCTATTATAGCTCAAGAGTACTATTACGTATAACTTATTATATAGGAAGTTAATAATGAGTTATGATAATATAAACTTCTCTGTGTCTTAACTCCATCAGTCAACTTTGCGCTGCGCCCATTATTCCCCTTGTTTTACTATGTTTACGTGTGCTGTAGTTGCCGTGGATACTGTCCCTCGTGAAACGTTAAACAATTCATCTGTTTTCCTCACAGACGTGCTCCCGTTAATCGGGCACCAGCCATTCACCCTCTTCCGAGGTCTGAGTTAACACACACTTCACCGATCGCTTGTTTTAACCATCGCTGCACAAACCGTACAGTACACTAAAATATACGTTACAAGACTTGGCTTGCAAAGTGTGCAACACTTACTGACATTATTTATTAGGGCAGCAGTGTTGCCAACATGCAACAAGATGGTAAGTTTGTTTCCATGGGCTCCGCTGTTTTTTATCATGACAATGTCAGAACGTACTCACGGTCGCTCGGTGGAAGTTAAGAGAACTGCGTTGGGAAGTTTTCAAGCATCCAACATATAGCCTGAGCCTCGCCATATCCGACTACCATATGTTTCGCTTTCTGCGACAGGCCAGCAATACAGTAAAGTTGATTTGAGTTGATATCTGCGGCAATCGTTCGACTCAATTTTCCCCATGTAAATCCGCAAAAGTCTTACAGTGCTGGCATTGAACTTTCACCAGGAAAATCAGAGAAGCTTGTCGATCAAATCGGCGCATATTTAGTTCACCAAAGTTGATTTACATACAACAAAAGAGAAAGTTTTTAAATTTTAGTGAAAAAACGCCATAAACTTGTTGGCTGCCCTTCGTTCGACAAAACGGTGTAGAATTTATAGGGAATTAGAATCTATGTCTAGACTTCACTTTCGTAAAACATAAAAACGAACATGTGATGTTTGTTTGTGATTAACATGATTGATGTTTTCAATGAAGCAAAAACTTGGCAGCATTTACCCAGCTATGGATTTCACATATTCTACAGAGAAATGATTCAATTCTGTAAAATAATGAGCATATATGAGAGATGGGAAGCAACTAACTAAGAAGGTTTCAGAAGCTATTCAAGGCTTATTATGTGCTGAGGGGCCGTGGTTGCCATTCGAAAAGGAAAAAATCCAAAAATTCAAAAATAGCAGCAGAAAAAAAAGTTATCTTACAAACCTGAAGAATGTTAACATGTGCTGGCTAGGAATTAATTTTTAGTATTTTATCTCAATTGAACGGAGCTTAGCTTTTTTTTACTCCTTAGTCAGATTTTATGCAACGCGTCACAACTTCCAACCAGATCTGCTTCATCAACCACATTGGTATGGAACCTTTAGAAAGTATTGAAAATTGAAGAAGTCGGACCAGGTTCGGACAGGTGCGAAAGGCGCATTTTTGAATGTTTATGAGCCTTCAGAATTTGTTCCATAAGACAACAACATCATAACATCTACATTTTACATGAGGCTTGTAGAGACAGCCTCTAACTTGTAGATAGTTGGAGAATTTTAGGACAACGACAGTTCCTTTATTCACACAGATCGGGGATTGCACACTCAAACGAACATGCGACATTAAAAAGCGACATTAAAAAGCGACATTAAAAAGCGACATTTCAGTTTACATTTCGCGTGAAGGTAGTTTTCTAATTCTTCGCTCGTGTAAAAATTTGTAGTGATGTGAAAATGAGTGAAACATCTGCAGAAATACGCTATCTGCTGCCTTTTTACTATAAAAAAGGTAAAAACGCCGCAAGAAAAAAAAATGTGTAAAGTGTGCTGCACTGTAGAAATGCTGCAGCGAACGAAGGAGCCCGGATTAGCTTATGCGATTCCGTTCCGGAAATCTCGAAGTCAAAAACGTACATCGCTCGGGCGGAGAAAGAGCGATGAAATTTTGCAACTGGCGGAGCAAGACCAGCACACAAGCTGTCAGGAATAAAACTCGAAGCCGCGCCAAACTTGCGCAACTAAAACGATTGTATGAATGGAAAGTCTTTCCCAGTGTCCTTATGAAAAGGAAAGGTTTACTATTATGTCAAAGGACTGATAAAGAATGATGTAGGGATCGTAAAATCGGATACAAAATTCTATACCGCAATATGTTACATCAGTTTTCTTGTCTAAAATAGAGGCGACAGCGTATGTTACCTAGGGCTTACTCCTCCTTTTTTTAGTCCATCATCAGTTCTTTCTTTTTGTACTCTTTTTTCTTTTAGTCTAAGAAATGATTTCGTTAATCTACAAAAAATTATTATAACAACGTGAGAAAAATACCATTTTTTAAAATTATTTTCCATCACTAGTTGCATTCATCTTCAGATAGATGTCCCGATGTCCAGGGTTTTCTGTTTTTGTCAGCGATCCATTTTCCTATCTTTCGTATTTAACTTGAATTGTTTGTTTAAAGAGGACTAGTTGGACGATCAGGCAAAAGTTTGGAGCTTTCTATGTAAAAATAAGTAAAAAAATAGGGGACGTACATGTCGATTGGGGCTAAAGGTACGAATGAAAGGGGTGCATGATATCGCCGAAACATAAGTTTCCTATGGATTCCCACGAGTTTTATTAAATCAAACATAGGCCATTTTAGCGCAATAATCCTTTTTCTCTTATCTGATAAAATATGTGTTGCGATATCCCTAAGAACTTTCCTGACCGCTTGGTGATCTTCAGAAGAGGTCATTTAGGAAAGTCCTTAATGGAGCGAAATAAATGTTAATTAAACGGGATAAGGTCTGTACAGTGTCGTCGGTGCTTTAGAATTTCCCAGCGCAGCTCTCCCAATTTTCGCCGAGCCATTAAAGATCGGTCTAGTCTAAGATTATTGTGTTGAAGGACAATGCCTTTCAAAACACACTTGACTTAATTAAAATGTGTCACAATGTCACAAAAAAAAGAACGCTATGAGTGACGTCCTTTGTCTGTTAGGTGAACTGACTTAGAAAGTTCGTACTACAAAGCATTTTAAAGATCATTTAAAAATATATTTAAAATTGCAGAGCAAAATAAATAATTCAACGAAAACAAAAACAAAAACGAAGAAAACATGGACTAAGGATTTGTTGATAAGAGAGTGCTGGAAATAAAAAGACCGAGCGGCGGACAAGCAGATAGCGTTGAACAGATTCCACATTTTAACAACAACAACAACTGAAACAACAAATTTAATGTAGCCTTCGTTTGTTAGTGCACCATACATAAAAAAGGAGTAAGACAAATATTATATGAGTATAAGAGGAGCATAAGATTTTTGAAAGAACAACGGAACTCTGAAATCATATTAAATATCGTGTTAAATGCTTAACACTTCAGAAAACTTTGCGACAGCAACAATGATCGCCATACGTTGTACGTCTGCTTTTGCCGAGAGTCGAAGGGTAAAAGCGTTCCATAGAACCACGCGTACAGGCACACATTGCTCCGAGTTTATAAAAGAACATGCAACGTCATGAATACAATACAACGACAACGACTATAGGAAAAGGTATGCATTTCCGTGTATGTGACTTGGGGATAAATAACAATAATACGAGGAGAAGTTTTTTTTCGTTTCCTTCTTTTTTTGTTTTTTTTTTTTTTTGTTTTTTTACTGTTTGTTGAGAATGACGGTGTTCTGGTTTGGCAGCAGCTGTTGCTGCAGTTGCTGTTCTCTAAGCAAGCAAGAAAAATTAATTATTGCACAAAACAATTTATTGTCGCGTCTGCTGTGTATTCCCGTATAAAAGTCTATATGTAGTACTAAACTAGGAACCAATGATGTTAACAACTATAGCGGGCAATACAGCATTGCGGTATAATAAAGCCAAAGTTAGTCTATTGGTATGGTTGGGTACCGAGTGACTGAACAATAACAAAAGCAGTAAGACACAACAAAGAATGTGATATTTACACCTACTAACAGCTGGGTTTAGACATAAACTCTACACTCTGTGCATACACGTATGACGGCGAATTGTGGAACATTTCACTGCCAATGCTATTGTAAGTTAACTGAAGTTCGTTTGCTGATTGGTTGCTTAGTTCGTTAGTTCGCTGGTTATACTTTTATACCTTTCACTAGTATCATCAACAGTTAAATCATCATCGCTATCGTCTCTTAAGCAAGTTTCTTCCCTTTCTTTCCCCTTCCTCTTCCTCTTCCTCCTTCCTTCATCCCTATTGTAATCATCATCATAATCATTATCATCATCATCATCATCGTCTTCACTTTTATCAAAATACTTTTCCGTGTACTTTTATTGTACGTATCAGTTCTTTTTCTTTCCTTTGATTTACATTAAATTGTGATAATAGAGGAAAAATACCTTAGAGTTGGGTTACTATGGTGTGAACTAATGTGAGTCTTAGGTTTCAAAAGCAATCTTTAAATTGCATAGTTTTGCACGGAAGGTGGTTAGTGTTGGCGGCATCTTGAAAAGAACGCAGCAAAAAAACTAGTGGTTTACATAGTGCGTTTTTTTCTTCCGATTTTAATAACATTAATAAATTGCTTGAATTAACGTTTGTGTGAAATGTGGTTAAGTTTTTCACATAATTTTTCCCTTTTTAATGCTGCTTTGCAAATTATGCAGACGTTAGTCTTCCCATTTGTTAGATATGAGCGCAACGGTAAGGAGTGTCTGTGCGCTATGAAAAATGTGAAGAAAATTACCGTGGTTTGCCTTTTCTTTTCTTTTCTTTGTTTTTTTTTTCCTTTTCTGTTTCTCTTTGGAAATGCCGTCAACTTAGTGGCGGCTGCGGCATTTGTCAAGACGGTACATATACACATACATGTATATATATATACAGAGTCTCTTAACTCTTTTCAACCTCTACAGTTTTTAATCATAATTAAGTGCACTTTATAATCGATTTAATTTAAGCGTTAATAACATGATAATTAGTTTGCGTCTTTGCGATTAAACTGCTTTGAATAACTGTGTATGTGTGTATTGAGTATCGAATAACGGTTTATTTACAATCTTTTCTTAACGGACAATTCCATTAAAAGAAGATGAATAGTTTATTAATGTATGCATAAATATATGCATGTATATGATAGCCAGCTATAACATGACTAGAAATATATATATATATATATATATATATATATATATATATATATATAAATATATATGTAAACTTTTTATAAATTTCCAACATGTTTAAAAGTGACAGAGCAGCCTTAAGATCGGTCCTTGGCAGTCATGAGAAAACATAGAAGAAAATATGGAGACAAACAAGCAAGAAAATTATACTCGATCTTATATAGCCATCACCGTATTCCTACAAGGGACAAAAAAAGTAGAAGAACTGAATTTTTATGCTCTGTAATATGGAGTGAGCGCGGGTGATTTTTCCTATCTTCAAAATAAAAGTTTTTGTCGGATTGGCGTGTAGGGATTGTAGGCGTGTCCTTGGAAAAATTTAAAATTCTTTTGTAAATTTCGAGTCGATAGCTTTATTCTTGGGGTCCGGGGAATGTTTACAACGGACATTACATACGCGGACAGACGAACGTGCTTCAATCGATTTAAAATTTGATGCTGATCAAGAATACATACACTCTGATGCTTCCTTCTGGGCGTCGCAAACGTTTTGACAAAATCAATATACCTATCATTCTTCGGTGATGGGTGTTTTTGGGCTGAGTAAATTGTTTTTATACCCACCACCCATCCCCCCGAAGTATCATTTTATTAAAACATTTGTAAAGCCCATAAGGAAGCATCAGAGACCCTACAAAGTATATACATTCCCAATGAGCATCAAACTCTAAATCGATTTAAGCATGTCCGTCTGTCCGTCCGCGTTTCTGTCAGTCTGTATAATGTATAAAAAAAACTATCGATTTCAAATTTGGCAGAAACATTGAAAGTTCTTGTACGCAGTTTAATATTGAAAATAGCCCAGGACACGCCCACAACACGACGTAAACCGAAAACACCTCTGCTTTTCAAAAGGAATAAAATATTAGTTTTTCAGTCCTTATTCATAGACCATAGCAGATAAATATACAAAAATTTTAACGCATATTCTATGGACAACGCTGTAGCAGCTGTACAAAAATGGAAAAAGTTGACGACGCTTATCCAATATTATAGCGTTTCAAAGTTGAATTTTTTCTCAATACCTTTATAAGGCGTAGAAACAAACTTCAACTTATATAAATTCTTGGGCAGTTTCAAATTTTGAATGCACCTAAACATGTCCGTCTATTCGTGTGTCCATCTGTCTGCCTGCGCAACCGTGTAGTGTTTGCGGTAAACATTCTCTCGTTAGCGAAAATGAAGATGTCGTTTACAAATTTGTAAATGAATTTGAAAGTGACCTAAGCTTTTCAAAGGGCACGTCTACAACGCCCACACACCTATGCGACCAAACTGTTATTTTGAAAATAGAAAAAATCAGCCATGCCCACTCCATATTATAAATTATGAAAATTTAGTTCTTTTACTTATTTTGGGTTTTTTACGATAGCAGTGATGGGTATAAAAGAGTCGGCCACGACCGAATATAATTTCCTAGTTTGTTCTTATATTACATTTGCTTGGTTCAGTTTATATTTCTTTTATTATAAAATTTTGTTAGTATTATTATAAATTTCCCAGACTAATGAAATAAATCCCGAGACAAATCTTTGATGCTTTTGCTTAAAAGATTTCAAAATTTCCAAAAATTTTTTTTTTTTTTCAAAATTTATATATCGTTCGTTTAGTTGCCTTCTTCTTTCCCCTCTCTCTATCTCAGAAATTACGTTGTAAATGCAACGAACGAGAAGCCTAACCTCGATCGCAATCGAATACGATCCACTCAAAAAGCGATCATTTCGTTTTTGTGTTTCGTAACGTTCGATAGCTCGATAACGAGAATCGTAAACTGACACCTGACGTTAAGAATTTTAGGCGGAGTTTTTCTATGTTAGACTGCTCCGCTTTGCTTCAAAGTATTATTTCAAACATGCAAATAGCAGAGCAGTAGACTAAGCGGAAGAACCTATGGATCTCTTTCATTGTGATCACTTTTATAAAAGGTATCTGGTCGTATGCAACGAGTGGTGCTGAAGCCTTATCAGTCCAGAGTAATTGATGTCACTGCTGGTGTACCGCGGGGGGTAGTCATCTTGGCCCGCATTTATTTATTTTATACGTGAATGACCTTCCGGAGTGCATTCAACAATCCCGGGTTTTAATGTTTGCAGACGATGTTAAACTGTCCCTCTCCTCTCTCATGCCCTTGATCTGGAACTGCTTGGGAGTCTCCCTGCTCCCAGCGGGGCTTTCTCACTCCGTGTGCCATCGGGCATCGTAGGGTTAAGCCTCCACGGCAGGAACCTACGTAAACCCCCTGTCACATCTGCCCCTCTCCTTTGACTCAAAAACTTCTTCAGTCTGATCTCGAGAACCTGTGCTCATGGTGCGCAACCAATGATATGGTGTTGAAGTCAAACAAATGTAAAAAAATGTCTTTTACATGGTGTCGTACGATGCCTTCTTATTATCGTATTGATAATCACATTCTGGAAAATGTTTGCAATTAGAAAGACTTAGGAGTTGTGTTTCATTCATAACCCAAGTTTGACAGACATATTGAAATGTCAGTTCCTAAAGCTAGATGTCTTTTAGGGTTTATAAAACGATGGTCTAAAGAATTTAAAGACGAAGAATTTTACGAAGTGCCTGTACAGCCTGTAGCCAGTTAGGCCAACTGTTGAATACTCGTCGGCAGCTTGCCATATTGATCTCTTGGGGTCTGTCCGTACGGGACTTCTTGATATTTGTTTCGCGAGGTTTGGGATGGGATTCTACCCTATCTCTTCCATTGTCTAATCTAATAATAGATTGAAGCTCATTGATTTGCATACCCTCGAAAAAAGGAGTTGGGTGTAATGTTGGGTGTAACCTTCCTCTTTAAGCTAATAAATGTTGAGGTTTGTTCGTCGACTTTAATAGAACTTATTGACATTCACGTCCCTAGTAGGATCTCAATACGTTTTGTGCTTTGTGTTCAATCCGTTTCGGGCAATGTGCAAAATGTTCAACGAGCATTGCCACTTACTTGATTTGTCCGCGTTGTCCGTTAATAGGGTGAAAAGCGTTATGTTACGGAACTAACAGCTAAACATTTTTGATTTACTTGTGTTTGATTGCCTATTATTAATATTTTATATAATGTATTTCTCGAACTTAATACGCTTAACTTTAACAACCATCAACGTAAGTGGCATTATTGTTAGTGTTACTTTTTTGCGTGTACCATAAAAGCCTTTGGTCTCGATCAAAGTTGGCTAAGAATACTATATCGAAAGCGATCTAGTTAGTCTTATACTATATAAATAAATAAATAGAGGAATTGCGAAGACATCAATAGCAACAGCAAATCAATAGTGAAATGTGACACCGAAATTGATTAAAGCAAGAAAGAATTCTCTTAAATTTAAACTTAGTTTAAAGTGTTAACTGTAAGATTTAATTAAGCATTGCCACCTAAGCACTGAATACCGAATGTTGTTGTTTTCTTCCAACTTGCCTAAAGCTGTGCCGTTCTTCCTGCTTATCATAGTTTTATTCGTATATTCACCATCATATTAATTATTGTAGCTTAAGAAAATTATTAAGCAGCCGATAATTACGGAATTTGTTGCTGAATATTGAATAAATAAATAAATAAATTAATAAATAAATAAATAAATAAAACAGCCTATAATTTTTCAATATTTACGGCTTTTTCGAACCAACGTTTAGCTCATTTAACAAAGGTAACCATCTTTTTCCTTTCAACGAGAATCCTCGGTCTTGAAGAGAACTCATTTTAGTTTTCAGACAGAGCTAGCTATAGAAGCACTAAACTGACGCACTAAATACTTCATTTTTAAATTTTGTATTTTATATATAATTCGACCGTGAAAGGATGTCAGCGTCTGAGAAAACTCCGAACGAAACAATTCAAGCTGGCACTTGTTGGTATAAATTCCTAAATCATTGTAATAATGTTGTCAAATAATCATTTAAGTCTTATATAAATGATGTCAACAATTTCAATATTTGACTAGAACCTGTCTCATTTTCTAATGCATTTCGAATGCGTCCCTTTTCTTTTCTTTTTTTTTTTGTTTTTTTTTTTTTGTATCAAATAAAATTAATATTTACTAAGGAAAAAGAAAATCCTCTTACTAACATGAAGACAAAGTTACTTTATTTTAATGTCGGTAAATTCGTACGATGTGCACATTTATACATCTATGGAGATGTTGGTGTGTCGTAAAAGTTGAAACATATGCTTACGTATCTTAGCGTTTTTTTTTTTTTTTTTTTTTTTTTTTTGATAAAGTTTAGACACATTTTAAACTTCAATTTTTGTCCCATGTAAGTGCTTTACGTCGAGCAACCTCTTAAAAGTTAAATTCATAGTCTATGGCACGACTTTCATCTAATAATTTCTGTTTTCGTTTCTTTCAGTCATTTTCTCAGACTGTCCATCAAGAAGGTTTACCACCTCGACTAATATGACTTTCGAAATTGTGTGTTTCTAAGAATTTACATTAAAATATAAATTTCACAAATTTATTATTATTATTTATTAAAGCTCCGTATATATTTTCATTAGACAAATGAATCATCAATTTCTGCCAACATCCGTAAACTTTGCTTTGCTATATTTGGTAAAAGTGATGCGCTATCAAAACCCATTACTTATGACATAGTAGCGAAGTGCAGGTCAGCGGTTTCTCTGGCGAAAATCAAATCGTATCTTAATATTTTATATTAAATAAGAGCACGATGAGTTAACCCCCACGCAGTCTAAAGGAATGTATGTATAACTGTTTCTTTTAGGAAAAAGTATGACTAGATGATGTTTTTTGATACGGGTGCGAAATATTCTGTTCATCTGATTCCAGCAAGAAAATGGAACTTTAACGTTTTATGTCGAATTACAGAATTACAGTAAAATCTAAATTTAGGGCTGAAATTTGCGCCTTTATTGCTAGAAAAAATAAGGAACCGCTTTACCTCTATTTTAGTCATGAATTTCAGTCCTTTGACATCCCAAATTCGTTGTTTCATGTGAAGTAATTGAAAGCCTTTTTTATTTCAATGCTTTCATGCTATGTTCTTACTTCTTCCGATGACAGAAGAACAACTTAATTGAGTATAGCACAAAAAAAAAGCACTTCGGGCTGTTTTATCTGAAGACATGAAAGTATTCTTAAAGTGAAGTAAAAACTCTTGACTGGTCTCTGTGAAGATGTTTAAAAGGAAGCCTTCCGCCAGCACACGTGACACATTTGAGTTGCTTATGCATCGCCAATGCTGGGAGTGATTCCAACGATTTCGGGTATATTTAGCTTTCCTTATATAAAAAATTCCAAAATTAGTCAGTTAGTAGTAGTGCAGGGAATGGACAAAACAATGTCAACACTGTGCGATGTAGTCATCTAGTTGCGTGTTGGCAACACTGCTTCTATGCATATAATAAGGTGCGCAAATTTTGCACAGTTTACTTGCGAACTCTTCTAGATTGTACTTGAAGTGCAAGG
The DNA here is from genome assembly GCA_000688735.1 of Glossina austeni. NCBI lineage: Eukaryota > Metazoa > Arthropoda > Insecta > Diptera > Glossinidae > Glossina > Glossina austeni. Next base: position 805,334 of record KK502411.1, on the reverse strand, counting down.
TTTCGCAAAATTCGAAAGTGGACCAGTCGTTGGTATTCGGTTGACGAGAGCGTCTGCGATGAAAACAGTTGAACTACTTAATGTTTCACGAGTGACGACAGCATACATAAACCATGGTAGAACGTTATCGGCGGAGAGGAAACGCCAAGTTAACTGACAGGGACCGACGGACATTGAAACCCTTCGAAGACAGATAACAAAAAACTACCGCGGACAAGGGCTTTCTAATGGAAGCCAATGCTTTGCTGTGAAAGAAGTGGTGCCACGATCGTAAAACGTGAACATTTGCTGATTGGAAGAATGTAATTATTTTCTGCATACGCTTAAATTGCAAAACGAACTTGCCATCAGGACTGAGGCCCTGCTTACAATCGAGCACGAGGGAAGTCCTGTTTATGATTTGCTTAGCTACGGTGGTATTTACGTAATCCTCTCACGAGCATCACTAGCCGCAGTACTGTGAGTGAATATGTTGACGTCCATAGCATTGCAGTTCTTACAATAGTTGGCATATTGCTGCCAAATGTTACAATATTCGAAGATGATTATACGCCCAGATACACAACTGAAAAGATTCGCTCTTGATTGAAGTGGCATCAGAATATTATCGGACGTCTTCCACGGTCAGCACAATCGCCAGACCTGAACACTAATAAAACCGTTATGGGCAGTTTTAGAGCTGAGAGTGTGGAGCAGATTTCCATTTCTAACGTCTTTGAAGCAATTGGCGATTGCTTTAAGAAACTATTCACACACTCTACTCAACTATTGCGTGACGAATTGCAGCTGTTCTACAAGAAAATTGTATATATGCCAGGTGTTCATATCATTCTGTTGATTCCCTGTAATTATAATTTCAATGCAATGGTCTTGAGTGCAAGATATATCTATAGTGAATATTCTCTCGATCGCACAAATTAAGATAAAAGGGGTTAAAATTTGACAAGAAAAGCTATCAAAGCTATTAAAAATATGAAATGAAAGCTGCGCAGTTGCAACAGTTGCAACAGTTGCAACAGTTTTCACAGAATGCATATACCATTCGCTAATTATTCGCCAATTTCTTTGTGTAGATGGAAACAGTGGTGTTGGCGTTGTTAGAAACGAAGCAATAAAAACAGATAGTGCGTTACGACTTTTCCGACAGTTCCGACAGTTGTAATTCTGCTAAAAATGCACTGCAATTTCTTGTTATGCATAAAATACATCCACATTATATATAAATGCAAAGCCTAAAGTGTGCAATAATTTCAGTTTACGTGCACATTTATACATTTGTAGTGTAAGTAAACAATAAGAGATGGTATAGGGTACCTACGTAAAAAAAAAAAAAACGACAACAAGAACAACATTGAAACTATGCAAGTGAGCTAAGCTTCACAGTATAGTAAACTAATAGTAAATGTCTTACATTTACATACATAACACATATACATGTATAATGATAACGTATATGTTTATTGCGTCTGTATGCCTATATGTATAGGTGGCTGTAAGTAGCACTACTATGAGTAAGTTGAAGAAAATTTAAAAATGGAAAAAAGAGAACAGAACAGAAGAAAAAGAAGAAGAAAAGAAGAACGAGTTAGAGAATGAAAACTAATAGAAGAACATTTTGCATTACGACAACAAAATATTATGTAAATGCGGGTAATATATATTTGTTGCAATTTTTGAATGTCTGTCTGTGCATGCGTGTATATATGCCTGAGTGTGTATGTGTTCATATATATATATATATATAATACACGTAAACTAAGAGATTTAAGCAAACAGCATATAAAGCATTTTATTGTTGACATGGTTAAAATTTGAAGTAGGTAAGTATAAAAACAAGTGTATACGTATACATATATATATATATATATATATGTATAAGTGATTGTATGTATGTAGATATAAATATGAGTAAGTGTCGATATAAGTTGCTAGTTGTTTGTGCATATATTCTGAATTATATGCCGGTTTTTATCTCTTGTTTACTTAGTGTACATATATGCATACATATGTGCATGTAGGCGCGCTTGTATTTGTTACCATAATGAAAGAACATTAAATATAACATACAGCGATTTTGTATGAAACCGTGCGTGTGTATATATATATATATATATATATCGCTGTTAAGTTAAATTATACCCAAAAGTTTTATGCGTGCGTGTTTGTGTATGCATAATAAATGTTATATGCCTAAAAGTAGACTGCTTAATTTTCAAGATAAAACTTGAGTTTTGAGTACAAGAACAATTATATGTGCAACATAAATTTACACGTGAAAATCCATTGTATACACATACATACATACATACATACATACAAACACGCGTATCTAAAAAAAAAAAAAGAGCCTGCACTTTTGCTTGGGCAAGTGGTTGTTTCTGTGTGCGCTGTGTAGGTGTAAGTTTTTGAAAAACGAACAAATCTTTATTTACCTGTTCGTAAGGCCTGTGTACAACTGAATATCATCGTCAGTATCATAATCGTCATCATCACCTTCATCACCATCATCATATCCATACATAAACAAATATGTCATTTATACTGAGGACATATTTTTCGGTTGGTTTTGTTTTCGTCGTTGTTTTATGTTATGTTATGTTATGTTATGTTACCCACGCGATATAAACATTCATATGTACTTACATACATACATATATACATACATACATACATACATAAACAGAAATATGCATATGCGTCTACAATGGTTAGCTGGCTGTTTTATGTGTCAACTTGGGGTAAATGGGCCTCTTAGTGAACGTGTTGGCATGTATTTATTGTGCGTTTGTGTGTGCGTAATCGTCTATGCATTTGGGCAATCCGATGTAGGTAAAGCACATATTCAGTGGGTTGCTGCATGAAAATGCGTGCACCTGCATATATTTGACAAAGAGGCTTATGTGTATATGTGTTTGTAGGTGCCTGTATATATATATATATATATATATAAACTTACATTTATGTACCGCTGCATTCTATCTTAGATGCATACACGCAGACACGCTCTTGTCCTATTCTCATCAAAAGAAAAGAAAATAAAAATTCTACAGAATTATTTATGTTTTCACTGAGACATTAAGAATAAAAAAAAAAAAAAAGAAGAAAAACAGAACAAAGGATAGGAGCGAGGCCGCTGTATATACGAAAAAAGTAAAAGTGCACTTCAATACTTAAGTACTTTACATATTGTAGTTGAGCATACGAACACACCTACGCATCCATGTACTGCCTTTCGCATTAAAATACTCTTAAATGTACACATCCCTTAAATGCAGAAAAGAAATTCTTTAAATACACGTAATTGACTGCAAATATTCAGTTATTTGCTTATCAACACCGCTTTCTCCTTTTATGCTATAAAGCATTATATGCATTTAATGCTTATAGATAAACGTACTTTTGCAAAATTTCGATTACACACATACGCAATTAATTATGTTTTTTTATTCATTTCATCATCAAGAAGGAGGAAAAGAAAAAATTCTGCTAAATTGCACGTTTCTTTTCATATTCAATGGACTAAAGGAGTTCTTCATCAAATTTTCGTAAATAATTCAAGTAGAAGTGCTACGCAAACTGAAAATTTTTCACTCCATACGAATATGAGTTGAACGACGAATAGACGAAGTAAGTATTATAGGTGTGCAATTCAAAAAAAATTTATTATATTTCGACATTCAACGCTTAATCGAATACACATACTTTTGTAGGGAATGTCTGCGACTAGCCCGGAATGCACAAAATTCATATATACCGAAAGGGCGCGTAAAAGCAATATTGAAAATATTCGAGGATCGCAAGATAGATCGCAAAATATTGAAATTGAGTTTTTTTCGATTCATGTGATGTGGTACACAACGAATTCCTCCTGCCCATCCAAGCCGTGTTTGTGTGAAGTTATTCGTACAAATTATGGACGGGCAGTTCGTGGTATTTGCGTCGCTCCCTTCTACGAGACTTTATCGCCGAAATTCAATTCAAAAATATCGTTTCGCAAACGCCAGATTCGATTAATCAATTGCGTCGGGTTTCTGGTTCTCTCTCTCTCTCTCGCTTTATTCTCGAAATACACAATCACATCACACTTAACTTTAATAGTTAGGGTAGCACTTAGGGCGCACGATTTTAATGGATGTTTTTAAGATCCCGCTTATTATGCTCTTTGTCCCTACGTGTAAATAATTTGGGAAAATTAATTATACGTGGATCTGTAACTGTAATACGCCGACCATTACGCTTTGCAATTTCCCCTCTCTGGCTGGATGTAGAGAACTGCACTCAAAAAAATATATGTAACGCATAAAAGTATTTAAATTGCATTGTTTTGAACGTTTAAGCAACCGAGGATAAGTGGAAGCGAAAAGTATCGTGGTTAAGTCAATGTCCAGCATTCTTATTATTATTCGAGAACACAAACATATTTTAGGGATTTCCCAGCGCATAGTTTGGATATTATGAAGCGAATAGTCACCATTATATACTTTTATACTTCAAAGGTACGAATAACGGGAACCTTGAACCTTGAATTTGCCAAAGTCACCAGAAAAAGTATCTGCAGAAAATCTATGAAATTATTGCATTTGCTATATGTGCACTTAACTTTCAGCCTTGCCGCCTATGTCATACCGTTGCTGTTTTGTAGTTTCAGTGTGCTTGCCATTCCATTTAGTATCTATAGTGCTATATAGTGCTTATGCGTTTTTAATCAAATATGCATTATTGACATTGTTCAAGTTTGCAAAGAAATGGCACTTCAAACAAATTGGTATCAACTTACAGCACCACAAAGAGCAATATAATAATGGAAGAGTACAAAAAAAGAAATATAAAAAAAAGACTGATTGCACCGCTCCCTTCCAGCTGGAAGTCTAAGCGAGTTGAAGCAAAAAAATATGGGAGCAAGGAGAGGGGGGAAAACTATAATTCGCAGAGAACTAAGAGTGTCGTACACTTCACTGTAGATTGTGAAAGAAAAATTCAATGTACATACGGGATATGAAATATATCAGCTTTTTTGTATCCCCTACACCGGCAAATTATTCAATTGCATACACTATTTACAAACTCGAATTGTGAGCAAGTCCAACAAGCATAAACCACAACCACAACGATTTTTGGATAAAATAAAAGGTTGCTTTTGGTATTGATCTGACCTTGTCCGTCCGTAAAGTCGAACAAAATGCTTATTCTTGCTAGATGCAAGATTTCAGGCCAATTTAACCATGTGCACCTTCCCTGTCTCTATTGATCGTGATCGCCATATATGTTTGCTGCCACGATTTTGCTGCTTTTCTCGCTCTCGTGCACATGCGCGTCTCTCGCAATTATTCTTGCAATCCTTCCTTTATGAGGTACGAGCAAGTGGAAGGAACTGACCATCACAACCTTCTTTGCACAATAGTAGAGTGCGGTATGAATACCGTTACAGATGCTCAAACAATGGAACTTTTCAAGGTATTCTCCAGAAATATGTTCGTCGAGGTTTGTCGATTTTCAATTGGCTCCACTAACCGCGAGAGGTTAAATAAAAATGGATGCGAGCGATAGACACGGTTTGGTTGCGGATGTAATATTAGTGCGGTTGCGCTGTTTGCGACGATTCCCAATCGTGGATGATTAAATAGTTTGTCAATTAGCAAAAAAGCGCGCTACCACATCACACACCTTTGCGATGTTTCTAATTTTTCCGGAGTGTTTTTCGGGGCAATAATTACTCATTGGATTTGTTTTATGTTGATCACCGAACCATTATTGGAGTTAGTCATCTGTGATAAGGCTTTAATGTATTTTCTTGTCCGTCCGGGTTTTTCTCAATTAATTTAAGCTTTTAAGCTTCTTTTCGTAATAGAAAATAGGTAAAGTATCCCGAACTCAACAAAGACACCATCTTTTCATAGTTTAGTGCTCCCAAAATAGAGTAAACACATACATATATGTTTTTATTTAATAACAGGGTCCGAATGGCTTTCTTCAAACTGAAAGGCTTCATTAAAACAATTACAACAACAAGATCGGCAGATGCAGCTTGATGACCAAGAATTTACGCTAAGTTATTGGGTCATTAACAGTCGTCAGGACAATCGTACGGAATTAGCGCATGTGTTATGTAAATTTTGCACGAATTATTTTCATGTTTTGGTCGATGAAAAGGAAAAGAACAAACAGGTCGAAACGTCGTGTCACAATGTGAGATGTGAGATGCGAGATGTTGATCTGGAATTTCATATGACTATTGAATGAAACCGCCCGTGGAAGTATAATTGGATGTAAAATTACAAATTTTTTATATTCGCCCGTTTCAGTTATGATGGGCAACCAAATGTCGTCTTCGCGCTATTACTATACCTTTGAGACTCCTTTTGCTTTGTTTTCTTTTTATTAGACGGTCGTATGGATAATTTACGTTTTTCCGATATTAAGTCTAATGTATCCATCAATGAATGGGAGAGGAGAGAGCGACGGAGATGGCGGATTCATCGTATGATATAAACTTAATACATTGTTGTTGTTAATATTGTATATGTAAGGTTGTAAAGTTGTGTAAGGTTGTCAGTATTTTTTCAAGTAATGAAGTGTAACTTTTGTTTTCATGTATGCAAAGAAAACTATACGTAAGAGTGTGTTGTTGTTTATACTTATGTGTTGCAAAAGTGTGGTGTCAATGCTGACGCGTCAGCTATTGTTAATGATTTTATTACGTACGTGTGTATCGGCGTTAAGAATCCTGACACACGGTTACAGTGTTTGTCACTTGATTCCACGTAAGTGTACTTGTTTGTTTATTGTATAAGCGCAAAATGCTGATGAAGCATGCACACAATTTTCTCCACGTAATCATCCTGTGTTGTGCTTATGTGTTAACAGCGAATACCTAGCTGAAAAGAAAAAAGGCAAAAAAATAACAAAAAAAAAAAAAAAAAAAAAAAAAAAAAACACTAGCGCCCACTTATACAACAACAAGCTGTGTCTTGCGAATAAGTACAATAATACACGGGAACAAAAAAAGGAAAACACATACACACACACATATATATATATATATATATATATATATATATATATATATATATATTCTTTTGATGGATATGTTGTTGCTGTAACTCTATCATCATATACCTCCTTTGTTAGTGGTTGTTTTTCTTTCTTAAATCATCGTCTTTACACCACAACAGATTTTTATTTTCATTTCTTAGCATTTATTTACGGTTGCCATACTGTAAAGAAGCATTGGCTTCATTGTGTTATTAGGGTCACGTTGTTTAGTTGTTTCTCTTAACCACGTTTCTGTTGCTCTTGTTTGTTTTCTTCCTTTTCGATATTTTACTGTACTGTACCTCTGCTAGGGTTCTTTCTTTTTTCCTTTTTTTATTTTTTTTTTATTTTTTTATATACATTTTCATTATTTGTTACTGTTGCTATTATTAGATTTTAGTTAGAGGTTTCCGTGTGGCTTATATGCGACCACAGGTATCTACGTATTTTGCAAGTAATACTTTTCCTTATAGTCGTATACACGCGTCCATGTATGCGTAAATGTTTAATATATTATACGGTATAAATGTATGAACGCTTATGGAGGTAATCGTATGAAATTGTGGTTTTCCTTGTTTTCTTTGTTTTGTTTTTTTTTTTTCATTTTCCTTCTTTGTGGTATCATAATGGCCGTCATTTTCATAATTCCAAAGATTAAATGGCACTTTTTTTTTTTCTTTTTCCTCATTCACACTTCCATAAAAATAATGAATTTTTTAGAGAAACTCTTAAGTTATTCAAACAATTTTCTTATTTATTCATACTCTGGAACAGGTGGAAAATTGTAAAAGCCCTGGGATGAAATTGCAGCTCCTGCAAACAACAACTGCAACTATACTATTCGCAGTTAGCAAGTCCGAAACTGGTATTCGGTTTAAGAAAAATACATTTATTATTCATCGTTTAGTGAGAAATTATGTACTGGCTACGCTCTTATACTAACTGCACGCGATTAAGGAGAAATAGAAAAATTCCATTGGCATCCATCGTTAAAACAAATTAAGAAATTACCAAAAAAAAAAAAAAAAAAAAAACTCTTAAGCACAAAAATGCAAAGTATCCTCCTGACTGTAGATTCAGGAAACGTCAACTAAAGATCTATTGTTTACTCTTTTCCCGATTGATTAGAATTCGCTCTACGGATCGAGCGGCAATTTATAAAAAGAGACTCGTGGAACGAAATCGAGGAATCTATTGTAGGCACGTTTTTCTTAAGGCAAACAAAGCTATTCTTTCAGTTGGGGAAGTGATATATTGCTTGAAGCCAGTCGCGTAATCAAGATATTGATTTGATATAAAAAAAATTTGTAACTGCTTTATTAATTGTGCGTGTGTGTGTGTTAGTTAATGCCAGCTAATCCGAATCCAAGTTATATATTGTTTTGCCGCTACCAAGTTTTGAGTGTTGATGTGGAAATTTTTGGAACTTCAATCGTAGAGTGTCCCAGCCACAGATCGGTGGACGGAGACAACTAATACTAACACAATTTAAAACCCTATGATGAATATTGATAATTGTCTTAGCAATTCAATTTGCTGGTAATTTATGTTAATGCTAGATTCTAAGTTTAGGTCGGAGATTATAAATTTTTTTGAAAAGAATATTTTTATACAATTTTTCCTTGTCTCAGTACATCAGTCATCATTAACTCCCATTAGCTGACCTGCTATTGATGATAATAATATGGCGAGGACACCTGGCTAGATGGCATGGATAGGTGGGACGTGGCGGTACGGCTAGCAAAGAATATTTATACTGTCTAAAACCTGTGACTGGCATTTCTCGGCATTTTAATCAAAAGGATAAACACACCAAATCCATCTCCGCTACTGGCTTCAAAGCTTTTTCCACCGTACCGATTGATATCAAATCTGCACCTGATAGACCTGTCATTGTTCATGGACAAATCGTACTAGTTTTTATTACTCGGCCTTCTTAGCTTTGTAACGTATTGGCCTTGAAATTGCTCGTATACCGCGCAGCACAGCCGCGACTTCTCGTTCTTTGACCTTATTTCCTACCTTGGAATCCTGGCGGTGAGTGGCCTTCATGCAAAAAGCCATCGTGAGTATCGGAATTCCCCTGTTTATAGATTCAGGTCTATGGCAGATAACTGGTATGGAATTGTTCTACTCACTGGGGCTCACTGATCATTATTTAAATTTAAACCGTAATAATAGCGGAATTCGTCTAATTAAGCCACATAGACAGGTGTGGTCATTAAATAAGGAGACATTTGCTGGACTTCGGCACCATCCACATGCGATGATCTTCTACTTAATCTCTCAGCTTTCCACTTTCAAGTCGAACAAATTATTCGCTGTCTGAAGTCGAAGTTCTTGAAAACTTCATCGAACTAAGAGTGATATCCGGCCTAATATCTCCTCTTTTTGAAACCATTTCAGCACAGGATGAACAGCGGTTTTTGCTGCGTTATCAATATTTCGCTCTAACGCAATTGTCGTCTTAAAAAAATTTGCAATTCTTACAATTGTATGTTTTCTTGAATGTTACTTTTTTATTTCACAAAGCCCGAATATGACCGCATATGGCGAAGGAAAATGTATTGAAGTAAACGAATTTCAATTTAATCTCTGATTAAATGAAAATACGAAAACTCTTTTGTGTATGTGTAGATAGTCTCCGGTTGATATTGTAATCATTTAACTTCCTTCAATATATTTCCGGTGCTTATAAACGGCACTAAGAGCGCTTTTAAGGGAAAAGTTTGTCTCACTCACAACAATATTCGTTTAATATATAGTCGCGAGTATTGATCCAAAAACTCTTGCTTTTGATTTTGACATTCGTTAACTTTCTCATAGAGAGCACAATTTTTAAAAGACTCTGCATTCAATGCACTTCTTTAAAAAGTGCCTATTGATAAATATTGTATCCGCAAAGCAAAGACTTTCACGTCAGTCCACATGCTTCATTAAGCATATGCGCATTTTTTTTTTTCTTTTTTTTTGTTTACATATTTAATTCACAATCTACCCGAAGTAGTAATAAGTAAGTGCAATGGTTCGGTGAGGAGAACAGCAGGGGTGATTGTCTCTCAATAGGAACAACAGATGTGATGTTTATATAAATAAAACGAAAACGAACCCGGCTACGTAGCAAATTCATTAAAATGCTTTAAGGAGCAAGAAATCATTTATTTCGTTTTTAAATCGGACGATATATGGACGATACTTATATGCACTTACGATGCGTTTACAATCTTCTTATCCCATTGGTTACCATCTGCAAGCGATATTGGCGAGGGACTCACATGAGTACTTAGTTCGTGAAGATATTGTGCAGAAAGGCGGCGGAATTCGATTCGATTTTCAGCATATGCAAAATCCAGGTCATCACGAATAGTTTTGTTGCTAACGAACCACGACGCATTGGTACAATTAGACGAAGAATCTCAAATTGATATTTTTGAAGTAATTCACTATTAGAGTTACTGCTCGCTCCTCACAATTGTGTGCTACAGGTCTAAATGGGCTGGAGGACACCCTTCTGGACGAATACAGTCAATCGAGTCTTTTGGCTTTCCGTTTAGTTTTTGTATGACATTTCCCTTCTAGTCTTTGGTTAATATGTAAACTTTGGTAATATTCTACACAGTTGTCGATAGTGATATCACTGCCATTCAAAAATACTGGGGAACAAGAATCCCCATTTAGCACGGACGTAATATGCGTAGATTTTTCATTTGTTCAGACAAAGCAATGAATTTGTAGTTCATAGGAAACATATGTGGGATTACTAGATGACAATAGGATTCCCTCAGTGAGATTACTATCAGTAATCCGAGAATTGGAAATGAAAATTGTGTAGAGCATTGGACTTAAAAAACTTCTTTGGCGCACTTCACTTCCAACTTTTTAGGTATTGGATATAACATTTTGCGAGGCCTATTTCCTAAACAGGGTCTGAGTAGCGAAAACATTGGCGTTGGAAGGCATTTTTTTTTTTAATTTAAAAAATAGTCCATCATTCCAAGTTTTATGTGAATGTAAAAGGAGTAGTTATCTGCAGGTTAGGTGTGCCGTGATAAAGAAACGTATTTAAGGATGAGTAAGTTAAGATTTTCTAGTCGCGAAGTAACAGAGTATTCTCATAAATTTTTCTCAGGAATTTGAAAGCAAATGCAAAAGTTGTCACCTTCTGTTGCATTAATCGTTCATTATATGAAAACATTTCAACCCGATTCCGGATACATATGACAATTTAAGATTTCATTATTCCCGACGCTGAAAACACTACTTCCAAGAGAGTCTTTAACTGAGTATTTAACTGAAAACATACAAAAAAAAAAAAAAGGAATCCGTTAAAGAAATGAAGACCCTTCACTTCAATCAATCTACGAAAATGACGCGCCGACACACTGGAGCCACACATAACACGGGCGATGAGATCTTTGTCCAGGATAATTAATGTCTTTTTTTACCTGTTAACACTTTTGCGATGCTATTTGCATAGGACAATGAGAGCGCCATGAGAACGTAACGCCATTTATTAGAGTCTTCACTAGTATATGTACACGGGCTGAAGCCGGTGTAATATCGTAATCCTTTGTTTTTCCTAATTTTGAAATTATGTGTTTATTAATTAATGTGTCGTTTATTTGCTTAAAAATTTATAACTAAGTAAGAAAAAGAATGGCAAACCAAATCGCATACAAAAGCGGGGCGTACTGAAAACCACACTGAAAACCAAATAAAGAAAGAAATTCATTTTGTGTTGTTGATGATGATGATGGTTATAGAGGGTTATAGAGGGGCGATAGGGGGAGAAGTTGAAGGTGAAAAATGGGAAAATTTACGAAGCACACCATAGAAACGGTAACAGAGTAAATACAATAAATTCGACGTCAGCTACTAACTGAAGCATAAATGTGCTTGTTTTTGTACATTTAATAGAAATCCGTAGAAGCAAATAATATAGAAATCACTGGAGTATACGCCACGAATACAAAATTTAAGACGAATATAGTTTACTCTGTCGTGTAAAGCTGGCTGAAAATTTATGTAACGTGCAGTGTATAGCTTTTTATGATAAGCCAAATATTTCGGTTTGAATTGAAGGCAGCCTTGAAATCCCAAAAAAATTCGTATCGCTCCCTGTGGGTGACTCATTATAATTCTTGAAGAAAATTTCTGAAATGACAGAGTAACTAAAGAAGCAAAAGAAAAAAAAAAAATTCCAAAGTTTACCAATATGTAAATAAATATATATAATATATGTATATATATATATATATATATATATATTAATGTAAACATATTATATATATATATATATATATATATATATATCACTTAAAATCACTTTTCTTATAATCTGACTTTCTTTTATTAAAAAATCATAACTTAACAGCAACTACGACTATTATATATACTTACATAATATGCATACATACTTACGAACATTTATACAAATGTTACGAGCTTTCATTTTGTTTGCATATTCTTTTTGCCTGGCCTTAAGCAAATTGTAAAAAGTTTAAATTGAGTTTCCTTTCTTCGCGAGTCGGACACAATGGGAAACGGATCGCGGGCCCTTTGATGTAAGAAAGCAAATAACATTGAAATTGTTGTCATATTGTTGTTAAGAGGTACACGTTCCCAATAACGGATGCGGTATGAATGACGGGGCACTTTCAGTTTAACGATTACATTTGCAGCGAAGCCATATGGTTCGTTCGACTTAAACTATTATATTATATATACGTATGCTATATGTATGTTGTGTGTAGTTTAGTATTTCGTAGTCAGATTCAATTATTTGTTATTGCTGTGCTGTGCTGTGCTGTGCTGTGCTGTGCTGTGCTGTGCTTAGCCCAGTTCAACTCAGTTCAATTCAGTGCAATTCAATTTAGTTTAGCTCAGTTTTGTGCATTATTATATTTATCAATGGTACACAACTAAGCTTGTGACCATACGCATTGCATATACCGATTACATAGCCGTCCACTCTTCCTCTAGCTAGCTACGCAAGTATATATTGTTTTTGATTATTGTGTTGATTTTAAGTTTTCTTGCTTTATTTTATGTGTATGCTCCACTGCTTTGTACATTTATTTCGTATCATTATTTTCTGCTAAGTTGTTGTTATTTAGCATTGTAACCTAAGCATTGGGTTGGCAAGAAATTGATGTGTTCGCAGATAACATTCGGATAAGCTTAAAAGATATAGCTCCGTAGCTAAGGAAAAATGGTGGGAGAATTCAACTACAGGCAATGCTACTATCAGTGATAAAAGTTTCAGGCATGGGGTACGGGAAGGGTCGTGAATCTCCCCCGGTTCTGTATACGATTGATTTTTTCGTTTCAATTAGTTTTTCATTTTTAGTTATCAATTTTAGTTTGAGTAACATATGTCAATGGCCGGTGCAGCTAACCGCTGTGGACTCATCCAAATTTTTTTAATGCTTACAGTAATACACTGTATAGGTCCACTTGCACATCTTGAGAAGCGATTTTTTGATAAATTTGAGACTAACTAATTAAACTAGTTAAAGCTGAATGCGTTAGATTTGTGCCAAATGTTAAGTTACGATGACTTACCTGAGACCTGGTAACCTCTTTCATACACCCCCCGAAATTCAATAAAGCAGCATGGAAGATAGATAGGATGAATGAAAGGAGGATGACGATAATGACGATGATTTTGTATACGGCACAGGAACATGTTGTGCAATTTTCTCGTTCAGAGTCGTTACTCCCTTTATTTTTCCTTTAGAGCTTTTCCAATTACTATATTTACAATAGACAACACGCAAGGTTGCCAACAACAGTCATGGTGATGTCACTCAATACTTTTCCATTGAAGTGCGGAAGTAATAAAGTATTTTTTCTTTCATACTTTCATATATAAGATAGCGAAAGATATATTTCAGGGACTGCTGCACTTTGTACAACCCTTTAGCCGTAGAAGTAGTAGATGAAACAAAGCATGCAAACGAAGTGCAAGAATAACAAACAACAATAACAATATAAAAAAAAAAAAATGATAAACGAAACACGGCAGGTACGGAGCTAACAGCATACAAACGTTATCATCATCCAGTCTTCACAAAACCTCGTGTCAAGGGTAACTTTTTATAAGAATTCGATCATAATGTTTTGTATGGTGCTTGTTAGCTTTCCTCTTCAGTCCCGAACTTATCCCGACCTTTTCCGATTATGAAATTGATCGAATCAGATTCGATACTGGGCAGCGTTTCTCATACAAAACAAACAAAAAGAACGTAAATGATTGGGTAAAAATGGCGAATTGTTTCGCGACCAATTGTAGGCGACCTTTGATCGGTTTGGCTTATTTCTCAATACTAACCAGCACGCAAGAAGCTGCAACTGAAATAGAAAACGAGAATGCGGCATGAACAATATCGCATCTCTGAAACAATGTGTTCTTCTTGGTAATCGTCCCTCTACTGTATTTGTTCTCAACTAGCACTTAACCCTAAGAGATTTCAAATTATTTTATGCACGGCTTGGCTTAGATTTCGAAATTTTCCTTCCAAATACTTTACTTTTACCCGCAAAGATGACCAGCATTTGGGATGGCCCACTAAATGTCGTTTTTAGGATTATATTAACAATAAAAATGTGAACGGTTCAAAATTTGTGTATCGTTTGTTAGCATGCACGAAAGACTATGTGATAGGTTGAGGTATCCTTTGTATATGACATTAAACTGAAACATAAAATCCATAATATAAGTAAAGAAATTCGCCGTGCGATTGCACGCCAGAGGCAGTACGTAGAGGTTGATGTAGTGGATGCAACATACAAAGCTATTAAAAATGCCTCGAAAACGCTAAGAATCTGTGATGATGTAAATCTTGCTTCAATTATAAGAAATTTATATAAAATGCAGGTAAAAACACTATAGTGGGACACGGACCACCGTTGTATATTCCATACAACTTCGATTAATAGAGTTACTCATACAAGGGATTTCAAAATAAGGCTTTATTTTGGTGGAAGTCGAAAAAGTCGTCCGATCCGAACCGTTTTCGATAGCCTTGGTCGTTGGATCAAAACAAAAAAATGTCGCGACCTAAACCTTGACCACAAAAACTAAGTCTGGCAAATGGGCAGACAAGTTTAGATCGATTCAAAGAGGATCCATGTTACGTTGTTCTGGGCGTTACATAACATCTGCACAAACTCAATGTGCAATTCCACAAGTGGAACGAGGGTATAGCGAAAAAAAACAATTTTCAAAAATTCATCCTTTTTAAAAAGTATTCAACGAACTTAAATATAACCGAAATTTGAGGGAATTTTTTTTTATTGAAAAAAATACTTTTATTAAAGGAATAACTTGCCTGTACGTATATATATATAGAATTTAAGGATTTACTCACAACAAAGGATATAAATAACTGATCGTTCAGATATTTAATTAGTTTTGTATAATGTGTCGGAAGATGGTAACCCGGCGAAGACGAAGTTAACGAATTTACCGAATTTTCTTTTTCTTCTTCTTTGCTTCTGATCACACATATGACAACGCCGCCGCTTTTCCTACATATATATATATATATATAGGTTAGAAATTAAAAAAAGAACAGAATTTGTATAATACAAACTGAAATAAATAAAATCGGTATTATTCCAAAATATCGCAATTTTAAAAAGGGGAAAAAAAGCATGAGCTGCACTAGCAGATGATTGCGTACGAATGCAACGAGAGCTGCAAACAGAAAGAAGGTAAGGAAAAGCAAGGTGAGAGCAAAGTTGCCGAGACTTGATGCTTAATATCTATTAAATTCTAGAATATATTCCAGGAAGTCAGCCATGTGAGATAAATAGTGAACGTACCTAATGCGATAGCTCATGCGTGATGTGAAAAGCTGAGCAAAAACAAATTAATAAATATATCCATAAAAAATAAATTAAATAAAGATTAATTATTACTGTAATATTAAGTTTTCCAATAATCCGAAACTTTCCACATATTTCGCCATGAAATACTTTTATTGAAATTTATTGGAGCATTTTGCAAACATAAATAAATAATGAAGCGAAAGCAACTTAAATTTGGTACCTATTGCTTGGTTTTTTTTTTTTTTTTTTTTTCATACATATAGATATATATACCATGCATCTACACCACCTACGCGTAATCACTTTAAAGCGTAGAACACTATCTGCTTTGCTTTGTAAGCGGACTGTATGTGACGTAGTGTGTGTGTGTATATGTAACAGGAATACCAAGAGCTTCTGAGATGTTAGTGACTCTAATTTCGGGCAAAACTGTCGGCGCATCTTGTCTCCTGTTCCGTGGTGCCTGGTATTATTATTGATTGAACCTTATTCCCTATATAAAAGATGGAAAGGTGAACAAACAGCTGCGGCACGACTTTTCTACCAACCTTCGATACAAGGAAGCAAATAAATTTATTTTTGTTTTTTCCCCATTTTTTTTTTTTGAATTTTTCTTGAAATCAGTTTTAAATTTATTTACTTAAACAATCGATTTGCCTTTAAATATTTATCGCAAGCAATTTATTGCTTAAAATGTAGGCAAATCTGAATAGCATGACACGTAATATATACTGTTTTATATCGCTTCAAACAAAATTGCATACAATAGAATTTGGGTGCTTTTATAATTATAGGCTATAAGACCGTATTGAATTTACCTTACGATGCATTGTAATTGAATTAATTAATTAATTTCACATGATGTTTAGATTTCGAAAATTATAATCTCGTTAGCAGCGCAAATGAAAAACTTATGTACGCTTGAAGCTGAATCGAAATTCAAAACTAATCACCGAACGCTGAGCTATATTTTGTAATAGAGCAGAGAAATTAAAAAAAAAAAAACAAAAGAAAGGGTTTTTCGATTGAAAAAATTGAAAAAAAATACCATTTTAAGATGATTACAAAAGACAGTAGAGCCCACTAGTCGGGAGCATTTTGTTATAATTCTTACAGTCATCGCAGGACACATTGCAGAGAATCTTACTAAACTTGTCCTATATTATATTTGCAAGGCCTGAAAGGTCCCATAAATTTGTGCCAAATTTAAAAAAACTAAACGGAAAACGATGAGAATCCTTTCTTCTAACGAAAACTTTATTTGCCTTAATATGTGTAACCCAGCATTTTTTGAGCTTTCAATGACTTATACATGTTCTTGACCAGTTTGAACTTCAAGCAATCAAAAACATCCCTCTAGCTGTTTGTTTGTACAGTTTTCCACTATGATCTCAAAATCTATACATTAAACGTTTTTTCTTAATACAACGGTTTCGAAACTCCGCTCGATTGGTGTATTGATGCACCCATACAAGTAACCGTCTTAAAAATAAACAACAAAATTATATTCGAATATTTTATGCCCGTCAGCGTTGTTCTATGAAAGATTGAAAAAAGAAAATGGATAAATTTGCATATTCCATAATATTGAGTGGGCGTGGCTGATTTTTTTATTTTTGTCGAACAATTTTGTGGAAATTTATATCGTCTATGTATCGAAGTTCGTGAGCAATGGGCAAAAGAAAGGCAATCACTGTTGTTCTCAGTTTTGACTTTACAGATGTGTGGACTTTGTAGGTGTGTTCTTTGACCTTTTTGGGACATTTTCAAACTCTTTTGCAAATGTGTGGGCGATATTTTCTTTTTTGCGAACGGTAGAACGTCTATTACAGATACCACACAGCTGGATAGCTGGATAGTTGGACATGTTTAGATGTATTCCGGAGATGACACTGGTCAAGAATATATCTACTTTATGGGCTTTTCGAAACTTGCTTCTGGACGTTATAAAGCTATTGAAAAAAAATTAAATTTGAATACACTATGATATTGGGTGGGCGTGGTCAATTTTTCCTATTTTGGAACAGGTACTAGAGCATCGCCAACAGAATATACGTTCAAAGTCATGTATCTGCCGCAGTTTTTGGAAAAGAGGTGTTCTCAGTTTACGTGGTGCTGTGGCCGTGTTTTTCGATCAATTTGCTCCATTTTCAATACCAAATTGCGTGCAAGGACTTCCCACGTTGCTGCCAGTTTCAAAGTCGATAGCTTAATTTTTGCGGCCAGGAGATTGTTTACAACATATACTACACAGATGGACAACCAACCAGAGAGACATCCTTAAGTCGATTCAGAATTTGAGTCCGATCAAAAGTTTGAGTTTGATATTATATTGAGCCAGTGAAGTGTTCTTGTTGGCATTGCAGACATTTTGACAACGTGAATATATCCCTGATCCTTAGGTGATGAGCATGAAAATAAGTCGAACTTGATGAAAATCAATGAGTGAACTGTAATTTTTCTTACTTCTTGTAGAAAAACAATTAAAGATCACGTCTCAAATAACTCGGTCGGAGGACCCATCGGCAGTACAATATAAACTGAGAACCCCACAAAGTGGAAGTAAACGTCTTTTTTACGTAATGCTCATAAACTAAAGGCAAAGAAAACAATGATAGCTGATGTGTATACTTTACAGGTGCTTCTACACTATGCAATATTATAGAGTATGAAAATTTCCTCCATTTGGCTAAATATGATTTTTGTTTTCCTCTCTAAAATACCATAAATTTATCGTTACATGATATAATTTTTGTGAATTAAAAAAAAAATTCAAAAAAATTTACACTTTCTATAAAACGAACAGGTAACCATCCAGTCATCCAACCAACCAACCAACAGTCATCGTTTCCGGAATATTCCGTCAAATGATCCAAATGGCTTAATAAGTTTGTATGTATTCGCGATCGGGCTTAGATCCTAAATTAGTGTACACAAACTTTCAGTTAAGACAACTTTTTATAAAGATATTCCCAACTTTTACACAGCTTTTGATCATCTTCAGAAGATAAATCACATCCATGCCATAATCTGATTTCTGGCGATCTATCGAGTATATCGAGTATGCTCTCCTTCCAGATTTTATTTCGATTTTGGCTTTCGCAAGCACTCCGACAAACCTTATACAACGTAGACATGCGGTAAAACAAGACCTAAGAATTTCCGGTCATCAATAATATTTTCATTTTAGAGAGTCTCTAGAATATTTCAGGGCGTTGCAAAAGAAGAACTGCTAACCCAGAATCTTTCATCTGTATGTGTAAAAACATGTGTATAAACATAAGCAATTCTATTTTATTTTTATTTAAGCAAAAATCATATCGTCATGTAAACGATTCGCTTTATTTCTACACAAGCCAGGCCGTGACAGAATCTTTTATAGCTATTGTCTCTTAAAATCTTAAAAGAGGCTAAAGAAAAGACCAAAGAAAAAACAAAATTTCCAAGCCATTCCAATTCCGCCCAAAATTCCGCGCCACCTCTTTTTGCCATTTCTGTCGGATGCACGTGGAAATATTTATTGTGTGTTTGTCGATTTCGCCCATTTTCAATATCAATCGGCGAGCAACGACCGTTAATGATTTCGGTACATTTTTCGTGATCAGAAATACGTTTACCACCTTTAATTACCAAATAGACGGACACAAGGACTGACAAATATGTCTGAAACAATTCAGAATTTGATACTGATCAAAAGTATGCAGATTTTATAAAGTTTATGAGGCTTGTTTCTGAGTGTTGTAAGCAGTTTTACCAAACAGTGACTGGCTGAGGCCGCGTTTTTCCATCTTTGCGTGCAAATTTACATCTTGTTTGGTTTATAAGCCCATGTGGTTCGAATTTAGTCCACATCATTTTTATATCAAATTACTATCATGAACAAATTTTTGATCTTAAAACATTAACAATTAGGCCTTTTCGGCCTATAAGAAAGGTTTACATTTCTTGAGAATCCTTATATGCGGTAATATCCAACATATGTCACGATTTCCAAAACTGGTTCCATTCTATTTAATTGGTCTTATTCGATTCGAAATTTTTTACACTTTTAAAAAATCTCACATTCGTTTCATACAATCAAGTGAAGGTCTTAGATAGGAAGGATGGTCCGAAGGAAAGGTCCTTTTATTTTTAAAAGCAAAGCTGGCCTTCGACATGGCCAAATTTCAGCGGCAACTTGTGTGCAAGAACATGCAATAGTTTTGTTTCATACAATCAAGTGAAGGTCTTAGATAGGAAGGATTGTCTGAAGGAAAGGTCCTTTTATTTTTAAAAGCAAAGCTGGCCTTCGACATGGCCAAATTTCAGCGGCAACTTGTGTGCAAGAACATGCAATAGTTTTGCCAAATCTCGTCGGTAGACCGACTTTTGCGATCACGAGAATATTTACCATTAGCATATTAAGGACAGACAGCCAGCCAGACAGACGGACACATCTAAATCGGTTTAGAATTTGATGCTGATCAAAAAGACGCAAACATTTTGATAAAACAAATATACCCCACCTTTCGTAGGCGGGTATAAAAAGGCTGTCGATGCGTTTGTTTAAATTACCAAACAAAAGCAAAAAAACAAAAAATTAATGAAAACGGAATTTGTTCATTTCGATTGAATAAATGCTTTCATATAACAATAACAATGTACGTTGAATATGTGTTTACATAAAGTATAGTAGAAAAAATTACTAATAAAGGAATTTATTCGCTTATATTACTTTCTTATTAAACTATAAATTTTACATTAGAATGCATGTTAAATGTGTGTTTGCATAGAGTTGTAAAAAGACTATTAAAAAATGATTTTTTCATTTCGATTCGTAATGTGTTGAACTATTTGTTTGTTTTCGTAAATTGATATAACAAAATTAATAATACACGGATTTGTTCACTTCGATTGGTCACATACTGAAACATCCTTTCTATAAAACAATGAACGTCGAACGTATGCACGTATACGTAAATCAGTATTGATTTGTTACTCTTATATAACCGCGTATGTTGAATTTTTTCTTTTTTTTTTTTATGAAGTCTCTACGATTCGAAATGCGAAACGTCGGCAAGCTCCAACCTCCGAAAGCCAGCCGCAGCCTTTTCTGCGCCGCAAACAGTTTTATCCTTAAGTGGAAATCCCAACTTTTTTCTTTCTACTTCGCCAACTCTTCACGACACCTGGAAACGCATGCGTTTTTGAATATTCACGAAAATAGCCCAAAAGCAATTTTGTGGAATGAATTGCACTTTGCTTAAAAGGAGGAGAAAATGAAGAATACAACGCTTCATTCGCCGTAGTTTTGGGTTCCTTAATATCAACAGGCTTTCCTTTATCGCCAGATGTCGTCACTTCGGCTACATTGACGAAGTTTCCAACCGCTTCAGCCTATTCGAGTATATTATGGCCGTGCTGCCTTTTAACGCATACAAAAAGGAAGACGAAAAGCCACTCCCTTTTGGTGGTGTCAATGTAGAAGAATCGGCATCCCATGTTGTTTTTGGCATGACAATACAAATGGATGTCCCTTGGACTCAACATATGCTCAGATGCAGTCAAGGGCTTAGGTTTCTTAAAGCGGTGCAAGAAATTGTTTATTACAGTTGATGTCCATGCCATTTACACCGCCTACATTCAGCCAAAGTAGAGCATACATAACACGTATGTGTGGGCGGGAGTCTCCAGATCCTGTTTGGAGACGGTCGACCGCATACGAAAGCGAAAGGCTCAGGTCAGCGTGGTGCTTGTATGTAGATGTATGTACATCCAAGGCAAGTGTTCTATAGATATAAAAGAGGTACGTCCAGCAACTAAGTCACTGGCCACCTGCTCGTCCTGGAATTGCATGTATATCACACCGTCCGTCTCTGGAACAATTTACCAGCAGTGGTTTTTCCCACTAGCACCAGAAGAACTACTCCCTCCTTCAATTCCGACCCGCACTCGCTCCAGGAGCCTTATATGATGGACAGGACATGTTGACCACGTAATTTTGGAAAGTTTTTCGAAGTCATAGTTGAATTGCTTGCTATTGAACCTTGCAAAGTTCAAATGCTTGTCAGAAATCCACTTATTTTAAACTAATCTTGTGAAAGAGAAGTGGAAATGATTCTTAAGCTCTACATTAAAACGGAGGTGATGTTAACTCATAAGGAGCACAGAAGTGAACAAAAAGCGCATCTTAGCTGATACGTCTGACGATCGGTTGTTAGTTTTGTATATAATGAAACGATAGTACTGTAAATATTTTGACTCGCATTGGAATTGCACCAAGAACTTTAATAATAAGGGCAGCAACCTTTTCGCGTAAACATTCCCATTTCTTAGAACGATCAAGTGCATGTCTTGACCTGTTCGCAAACACTTTTACAAATTTGCGATCTTTGATTCTTAACTTGTATTTAAAGCTTTGGTTGCTTGCTCGATGATATTCTTGTACGTTCAATAGAAATGCGCGTAAAAGTACACGGTTAAGGTTTATAAATTTTGTTATCTATCGTATAACATTCAAAAGTAGTCGTGAGCATAAGATCCAAATGAATTCTCTTTTCCCTTTTTTTTATTAAAAGGCACACCTCGCCAAACTTTGCTGTTTTACTAACGCTCACATGAAACCTAACTATATGCAAGCAAGAGGTTGCATCTTGATCAAAAAGGGCAGAAGTTATTGCAATATATGTCGCATTATTATTCTTAAGCCTATTTTTGAATTCAAGGGATACAGATGTGATTTGTTTTTAATAAAAAATCCTTTAGAACGCTAATTAATCACTTTTGCTGTCGATTCGATTGGTAAACAAAGTACAAGAACTCAGTCTGCGGCGAGGATGGATTACAAGTACGAGGCATGTGATGTGATATGAAACCGAATCTTTGTCACCGTACACGTTGTACAGCTTTAAGATCTGGCAACAATAAGCAGTTGCAAGACCAACACATACCCCAATGCAAAAATATTTTCTGCAGCAAAGAAATTGTCGAGTTTTGTGCCAAACAAACGGCAATCGCGGACAACGTTTTGTCTTTACCCGAACGATACAAAAGGAAGTTTTTTTTTGCATTGCACCCTAGCCGAGATGACAAGTAGATCTGTATTCACAACCGTAGACGTAACAATTCATGGGTATATCTAAGCTCACCATCCGCGTTGGCATCGAGACTGAATGGCTTTAGCAAAAAGGCGGTATTCTATGTTTAGTGGAACCAGAAGAATGTGGTCTATAATTAACTGTTAAAGTTTGATGAAACCCTGCCAACAATAATTAATTGATTTGAACCGATCGTCGTTCAAAACAAAAAAGGGAGTGAAATATATGAGGGGGACCCATAACTAATCAATTATTTTCGCAGGATACCATTTCTCATTAGTCCTGCGGCAACCAGACAAGTGTAAGCATACTTTTTTTTTGCTGTTATTCTTCAACCAGTTTGTTAGTAATTTATTCCCAACAATATAAATTTTTTTTGTAGCCCTGTGTGTTGGAGGTCAACAAGTGTCAACGTTGGTTCAGAAGATTTGCTGCAAGTGGTTATGACCTGTCAGATAAGCATCGAACTGGACGCTCAGGTCAATTCGATAACGACGCCTTAAAATCTCTAGTGGAGTCCGATCCAAGGTTATCTATACAGGAACTATCAAGAAGCCTTGGGTCTACCTGGTCCACCGTACAAAGGCATTTAAAAAAAATTGCAAGGTACATAGATAAGGTAAATGGATTCCACACCTGTTGTCTGAGGCCAATAAAGATCTTCGGCGAACAATTTGTAATTTTATGCTCACCAGACTAAGCAGAGATGCATTTTTGTGTAGGATCGTAACTGGAGATGAAAAATGGATCCTTTATGATAACATAAAACGATCGATACAATGGTTGTCTGCAAACGGGAGACCCCCTTCCAACCCCTAAACTGAAGCATTCGTTACGAAATAAAAATTTTAGTTTCTTATCCGATGTCCAAACGCACCTTGAGTTATATTTTAAGTCACGCCCATCCCACTTTTTCAAGAGGGGAGTTGAACTTTTGCAGGAACGATGGCAACAAGTCATCGCAAGCGACGGTGATTACATAAACGATTAAAAAATAAAAATCTCATTTCAAAAAAACATTTTGTCTATGAAAGCAAAATAATTGATTAGTTATGGGTCCCCCTAATATGAAAAACGGGCAGCATAAAGTCGTCTTTCTACACGATATTCGTTAATCGATCAGCAAAGGAAAACCGGTTCATGATAACTCACTTGGAAGTACTCAGCTGGGAAGTGCCAGCCCATGCTTACTCGCCGAACTCAACCGCTTTCAACGATCACTTGTGTCCGTCGATGGGACACGCACTTGCTACGTAGCGTTTTACTTCTTACTACTTTGAAGATCCATTTCTTTCACTATAATTATTGGAATAAAGAATTATTTTTTACAACGTACAACGGCGCTTGCTATTTTTCTTTCTTTTCTTTTACGTGTTTATTACAACTCTATGCTCTTACGATATCGATTTTCTGCACGTTTAAGTGTGCCGTCAAACTTGCATCTTTTTAGCTTCTAAACAAATATTTTGCAGCAGCTTATTTCACCCCACGCCACTTGAGATACAAAGGTGTACGCAGCACCCACAAGTACTTGAGGTAGATAAACTTTTAATTGTACAACTGTCCATTTTGTTTTCTTGTGTCCAATCGGCAGTCCATAATTTTCAAGATATCTCGATGAAATTTGGTAAGCCGATGTGGTTTGGCTCAAAAACGAACGCTTTTGAAATTCTAATATAAGGCCAACGCCCTATTTCGTAAAGTCTTTATGTGAATAGTCGTGAGGTGGCGCGGAGTATCCCTCAATGGTGGTATCTTATGTTAGAAGAATTGCGAACGAAAAGAGAAAGGTGCTCTTCCTCTTATCAAAGCATATTCAGCGCGTTAACAACACAGGCTGCGGGCCGCAACATAACAGAAAGCAATCAGTGCGTGGCTGTCCTTTGAATAAATTTTATGATTTTGGAAATTTATTTTGTTGATTTGTTTTACTTATTATTGTTGTTTTGAAAATTTTAGTTTAATGTTTTTAATGAGATTAATTATTTAACTTTATTTTTAAGTAATAGGAAGTATGTACGTGTAGCGTCAAATGTACATTTGGGATTGTGAACAGTAAGTGCCAAAGGTGTCATATTATCAGCAAGAGTAACAAAACAGTAAACGAAGGAGAAAATTAAACGGAAAAAGTATACGAAAAATTTGTGTGAAAAAATTCTGCGACATCAACTCAACTGCTCTAATGTACGATATAAACGATACCGACGTCATATGAAATTTGGTATTTTTTTCTAGAGTTTTATGGCGGGTAACGAACATCGATCGACTCCATATATTATTCTGATCAAGAAAACGTATGCATTTTAAGAGATAAACCGGTATAGAATAATTGGGTTGTATGGTGGTGGGCATAATATCGAGTTACGTTCAACGACGATTTCAGTAGCATCAAAGGTTAAAAGATTTATATATGTTTCCCTCGTCTGACTTCTTATTATCCGTTTTCCTTCGATTTTAGGTACATTCTCGTAAGCATATGGAAGAGGCTATGTTCATTAGTATGTGATCCAAAGTGAAAGAGAGGAGTACAGTTACGAGCCCTTGCTCCTTAACTTTAGCAGATCAAAGCTTTCGAAAATGTCGATCGCATATAAAATGTTTTCGAGCACAAGGTTAAACTTGAAGCTTCATAAGAAATCCTAACATATTAGGTATTGGATAATATCCAATATTGACACGTAGGTAATGATTTAAAAAATTAATTTTCAGGGCAATTTCATGCCATTTCGAACATTTATTTACGAGTTTCATTAACGTATTCACGATACTTATGTTGTTTTTAAAAATAATGTAAAAATTCAAATTCCATGTATTGAGTAAACAAAGCATCGCTCACACTTAGCCTTGGTTTCAAAATCAGTTCTAGTCCATCGAGAACCACAATTTGTCCATGCCCGTAGTTTGGCGGTTTCAAACGAGTTTGTATGGCTATCGATGTTGCTAAACGCAGTGGGCGTACAAAAGAAGTAGCTACGCTAGACAACATCAAAAAAATCGTAAAAATTGTTCTTGATAATGGAAAGTGAAGTTACAAGAGGCCAAGAGACATCAAAAGCAGTGTATTCACTATTTGGTAAAAGAATTGTTGCATGTGAAAAGTGCTTTTGAAATGGATGCTGAACCTAGTCACAATCCTCCGACTGCATATATATCTGCTTGAATAAATGTAGTCGTCGCCGCGATTCACATACAGACGAACTTGGAACAGGCTATTTTAAATCTTATAGACGCCTGAAGTTGTCAAAGATCTTCACAATATTTGTTATAAGACCAAATAAGAACAAATGCCACTGACGTCTGTGCGATTGTCTTCTATTGCATAAATGCTTAAGCATAAAAAGTTGACTTCCTCGTAACTCGACAATCACGCAAAAAAGACGTCGAAAGATGTCGCCAAAGCCATTCGCGTTGTTTCTATAACTTACGCGGTCCTCTGAATAAGCGAAACTGAAGGAAAATTGTCAGCATTTGCACCATTTCGAAAGTAATGTTCGGCTCGTAAGTTTCACAATTCTATTCGCTAACGTCGTCAACTCGTGAAGAACGTTAAAACTGAGAATGGCTTTTTACTGTGGAGAAACTAGCCACATCCCAAGAGCGTCACGTCCTTTACATCTAGTAGTAACTCAATAACTACTGACAACATAATTGTTATCGCAGGAAGTCTTCGGAGGATTCTTTGCAAGAAGTAGTGAGAAAAATATAGAAAACAAAATGCGTGATAGCGAATCATTTTTCACAGAGTCAATACTAAATTCCGTACAAAAAGCGTTCAGCTTTCTATATTTCCTTGAGCACGCACAACATCGGATTGTTGACCGACCAGTCATAAAATTGACCAAAAATAAAAGTGAACTAACTATTGGCGCACCCAAAAGCTATAAAGTGGAGAGAACGGATTCGTTATACGTAAGAAATCTGCACTATAATTGGTTTTCCATCTACGCATCGTTTTCTGGCGAGGGTCTTTCGATTGTTTCATTACGGGCGTTTCGCTTACAATCAATTAACTTGCAATTCATGTGCGAGTTTTTTTCTTTATTGTGATTATCACCGATTTGCGTTTTATCTCGATTCAAGTTCACTGCATTTTTTTCCACCTTTGCCAACAAAATGAAAACTCAACACTCTATCGACCACATTTGCTAATGTAAAGTTACTTACTGTAGTTAGTTGCACGTATACGTGCCTATGTGCGGCTTTTATTTTTAATGATATTATTTTCCCTTTTTTTTTTTTTTTTGCTTTTGTAATAACAAACAAAAGTTATAATAATAGTATGCAATATGTATGCAAATGAGAAGCGTGGCATCAACGCTTGTTTGCTGTGAAAATCGCTGAATAATTGTATGTACAATTGTAGCAACAATAGTTACGAGTTACAATTAAATTTATTAACTATTGTTTACGAATTTAGGCAAATATGCTATAAATATTTATGTAGTTTGCATTTCAATGCACATAAGGCATACAGACATATGAGCGCGAACAATAAATCGGATATGAATAAATTATAATTTAATGTATTTTATATCCGCCATCGCAATTTGTGACAGTATGCTAATTCACTGTTCCGTTTGTTCGACATAATAAGCAAGGGTGCTATTCACCACACACACCACGACGCGAGTCATGAATATATATATATATATATATATATCCTCATAAAATTATTTAAAAATATTGCAAATTTTTTGTTTATTATTTCTAAACATTTCAGTTGGCCGATGAAGACAAGCTTCTCTCTTTCAAAGCTACGATAAAAGGTAAACAAATTGTATAAAGAAAAAAAAAAAAACTCTAAATACACTTGAATACACTTATCAATGCACTTTTAAAATAAGCTCAGAGATGGAAAATAAATTTTGCCCAAGTCATTTCGACCGATTCTGAATACTTCATATGTAGTCATACAAAGGTGACTTGGACGAAAACTTATTTGTTAATCTTTCTAATTTAATAAACAAAATTATATTAAATAAAATTCTATTTAGGAATTCTGCCGTTAAGTCTATTTTCTTAAATAATAGAAACAAAAATCGCAGTTGCTTTCTTTCATAGTTGGTGACAATAATCATAATAATCATAATAATAATAATAATAATAATAATGATAATAATGTAGAGAAAGTCTGCGTTTGAAATTTGGAACAAGTATTTGGTAAAGCCACATAGAAGATCCAATTGACAAATTGTTACAACTATGTTTTGCAATTATTATATAAATATATATGAACGTTCTGAGGGCTCTAATATAAATAAAACTTTTTCTTTCTTATTCATATGATGTATTATGCGCCCAATTACTTCGTCCAGCGTAATTGTTTTTCAAATCCATTTCTTTCATGAAAAAGATACGTAACAGTCAATGGAAAGCTTAAGCTGTTTTCATTATTTCGACCGAAGACACAGCTTTAGTTTTCCTGCATGTAGTTTATTTGAATTCTACCTAAGTAAACAAATGAAAAAAACCAGCTTCGAGCAATGTAGCATTGGTAGTAGTAGTAGTAGTAGCAGTGGTAGTAGTAGATTTACAATAAAGTAACCACAACAAATAAATAGGACGATATACTCTTTATTATTCTGCAGTAAATAACTATTATATGTTTATATATATATATATATATATATATTATATATAATGTAATTGAAATTTATTATTATTATTGTATAAATTTAGCCAGAGAATGAATTCGAAGACTAAAGTCTTAAAGCACTAGCATCTATCTAGCTTTCGGCTTTTATTTATTTTTGTTTTTTTTATTATTATTATTATTATTATTATTATTATTATTATTATTATTATTAAAAACTCTACCGCAATTGAGATTTGAATCCACGACCATTGAATTGCTAGTCGAGACCCTTGCCTACTCGGCCACTCAGGCGGATGTAATTGAAATAAATATTTTATTTCCATTATTTTATGATCGAAACAAGTAAACATGTTATAATCGGGTGAGCCCAACTATTAAACACTCTACACCATATTGCCTAATACAGTTCTTCATATATTTTTATGATAAAAAACTAAAATTTGTAGTTTTTGCAATGAAAAGTCATTCGTCTTATGGTAGTCTTTATACTGGAGGGGCCCTAAAGACGGAAGTGACGTAGCTCTAATTGAAAACAATGCTCACTGCTTTGGGCGCACATTCGCTAGGCTGCGAACAACTCACTGTTTCTTTCTGCTTCCTCCTTTACTTCTGACCACTACTGTGCTACACGAGAAGAAAACATCCCCTGAGTGATGAATAACATTAAACAGAGGAAAAATAAATAAATAAAGGCTGACTTTTTATATGCATCCTGCTATATATTTGGAGAGTTTAAATAGTAGACACTATGTAGTCGAAAATTCGTTCAGTTCGTTTTTATTTCCCGCTTCCCGGACAAGTTTTTCTAGTAAAACATTAAAATTTACACCTTTTTGATGTATAAAGGATGACTTTCCGTAGGAACCGTTGCATTTAAATGGTTTTTGTGAGTATCTGCTATATAAGCCTCACCTCATGTGTCCGATGACATACGAGTTAATTTGATAAGCGATAAATGACGTCGCATAAGCAGTAGGACAGTCCCCGTTGAGGGGCATCCTACTACTCCTGATATCCCAAAAGAGAGAAAGGATGTGAGCCAATTTTCTCTAGCTTGGTTAGCGTCAACACTTATCTACCACACAATTGTTGTTTAATGGCCCCACGAAACTTCGGTGTAACTACAGCCGCCACGATACTCCCCAAAGAGCCAGACCCAGCAGTCAAACAAGAAGGCATTCATCGCGGTAGTCTGATGAGAAGTGCATCGTGCATCGTCATATCAAGAGCAATCCTACTTTGGGCGACCTGACCCCTTCCAATTCGAATTTTTTATAATTCGAATAAAAAAAATAATTAACTAAGTATTCGTAAACACTCTTATATCGCCGATTTTTTTTATTAAAAATTAAAATTTTTTCCGTATAGGAGTTGTTTTAAAGAGGCCGCTTTATAAGGAGCGACCATAAAAATGATTTGATCCAATATTCGTCTCAAATTTCATAAAAATATCTTAAACACTGCGACGTGCATATAATTTAAGTACAGCAATACATATATTAAGGGGACCCATAACTAATCAATTATTTTGCATTCATAGACAAAATGTTTTTGTGAAATAACATTTTTATTTTTTAATCGTTTATATAATCACCGTCGTTTGCGATGACTTGTTGCCATCGTTCCTGCAAAAGTTCAACCCCCCTCTTGAAAAAGTGGGATGGGCGTGATTTAAAATAGAACTCAAGGTGCGTTTGGACATCGGATAAGAAATTAAAATTTTTATTTCGTAACGAATGCTTCTGTGATTTGAACCGACGGTGTCCGACGGTGCTAGATCTGGAGAGTATGGAGGCTGCGGTAGAAGTTCCCAGCCCAGAAGTAGTTTTCTCTTGAGTAATCTTCGCTGCATGAGGACGGGCATTATCTTGTTGGAGTATCACATCTTTTCTGTCCACTAAAGCTGGTCTTTTTTCTATGAGTGCGGACTGTAATCGTTGTAAATGTTGACAATACAGGTCAGCAGTAACTGTCTCCTCAGGTTTAAATAATTCGTAATGCACAGGTACGGGAACAATCCCACCAAATACACAAGGATAGGGTTGGTTTAGGGGTTGGAAGAGGTCTCCCGTTTGCAGACAACCATTGTTTCGATCGCTTTATGTTATCATAAGGGATCCAGTTTTCATCTCCAGTTACGATCCTAGGCAAAAATGCATCTCTGCTTAGTCTGGTGAGCATAAAATTACAAATTGTTTGCCAAAGATCTTTATTGGCCTCAGACAACAGGTGTGGAATCCATTTACCTTCTCTATGTACCTTGCAATTTTTTTTAAATGCCTTTGTACGGTGGACCAGATAGACCCAAGGCTTCTTGATAGTTCCTGTATAGATAACCTTGGATCGGACTCCACTAGAGATTTTAAGGCGTCGTTATCGAATTGACCTGAGCGTCCAGTTCGATGCTTATCTGACAGGTCATAATCACTTGCAGCAAATCTTCTGAACCAACGTTGACACTTGTTGACAACTTATTACCGATAAATATGAACGATTAGCAATTGTTAAGAGGATCACCAAAATAATTGCAAAATAGTCATAAAAAAGGGCAGCTTTACTCGGGATACATAGATTTGGGAAATGTGCCGCTCAATCCCGCAATTATTCTGCGGAATGAATGAACAATCAATACTCGCTCTAAAACATTGAAGGGGAAAAAGAGAGGAGGAAAAAAAAAATAACTAAAACAAAAGTGCAGCAAAAAATGAATGACTGTTTTCATTGCTGTTTAATATAAAATTGTTTATAGTACTTTAGGGTGTACCACAGGTACCACAGCATCGCTCAAAGAATATGCATTCCAATATTTGTGTGGGCTTATCTGCGGTAAATTGTGAGTAATGAGCAAGAAACACACAAATTATATGCCTTTGGGAATAAGCGGCGCTCTCCGTTTATGTTGTACTGTAAAGGTGTCTTTTGACCGATTTGGTCCGTTTTCGATTTCAATCCGCGCGCAAGAACTTTCAATGTTTCTGCCAAATTTCAAGAATTAAGTTTCGTTTTCGCAGCTAAAAGAATGTTTACAGCAGACGAACAGACAGACGCACAAACGGACTTGCTCAAATCAATTCAGAATTTGATATTGATCAAGAACATGTTTACTTTATGTGATCTCTGAAGCTTCCTAGTGGGCGTTGCAAGCATTTTGACGAATTGCACGTAAACACTTATCCATCGCGGAAGGATAGAAAAAAAATAAATAAAACTAAAAATTGCGCTTCACGCAGACGACGTTTGAATAAATATTAACTTTTAACACATCTTGCGCTTTAAAGGATCTTATAAGCAGTTTATGTTTGAAACGTCAATCTCTTAAAGTAACTAGAAAGTGATAAGGACGGGCGCGCTACTTGTTCCACGGCTTGCTGTTATTATCTACATTGAGAAATCAAATAAATTTGAAATATGATTGAAAAAAAGGATTTTAAAGAGTTCCTTAAGGCGTCACTTCTCTTCCAAACAGTTTAATTAATGGAAATAGAAAAACGTGCTTGCTAAGCTTGTCGGTTTCATTAGTGTATTCGTGCCAGAGCACAGCAATTAATAAGACGTCTCAACGTTATAGTCAACGTCACAATTAAGAAAAGGTGACGAACTTTCGATATCTCGATTATATACAACAATGAGAGCGCAGTTAATCTCCAGCCATTTGACTCCTTCGTCTGCCATCCTCATTATTAGTATGGGGTAAAATTCTGCTAAACTGTTACGCAACATCACGCAACGCGTATAAAGCAACAGCCTATAAACTTTTGCATTTGTAAATGAATATAGTGCGAAGTCATATCAAGTAAAGCAGTCAAGCAGTCAAACTTTTGCTAATTACTAACGTTTGAAAACAGAAACAGCAAAATATGCTGGGTTTGTATTTTAAATAAAATGTTGGGGCATCTTGTCATCTAGCTGCCTCTGATCTTTTAAGGCCCGCTGTAGCGTTCGTTTACATTTCGGGACCTCAAGTATTGCATGATAATTTTTTTTTCTTTCATGCATTCCATCCGTTTTCCATGTAATGTTTTTGATGCTCATGCAGACGGCTACACTGCCTTATAATGCCTCTCGAATATGTTCAGAAAAAAAACTAAAATCAGCACCGGATCATAATTAGCGTAAATACTTTCGTAAATAGTCGATTTTAGTTAGGATAAGCATAGTATTGTAAACACTAAATTATTGTAAAATGGCACGAGATTCAGGACCAATGTATGAGTTGGCTTGTAAGTCCGTTCAAGCATTTCTCGCCTTTAGAATTAAAATTTAACCCATCTACGTGCTCTTATCTGATTCATCGGTCCGCTTAAGCATTGCCTTAGAAAACTAGTAAAACTAACTCTTGGTACAATATAACAGAGTATGAGATTATAAACGGCTGTGGAAAATTCGTCACTTGCAGCCAAGCTATTAAATCTTGTCTCTTTTGATCCGTATCACGCAAACTTATATAAAAGTAGCTCCTCCCACGTCTTAAGAAAAACTAAAAACAAGTGAGAACACTGTAGAACACTGGAGAACACTGTAGAACACTGGAGAACACTGTAGAACACTGGAGAACACTGTAGAACACTGGAGAACACTGTAGAANACTGGAGAACACTGTAGAACACTGGAGAACACTGTAGAACACTGGAGAACACTGTAGAACACTGGAGAACACTGTAGAACACTGGAGAACACTGTTGACCACAGCCCATCATTAAATGCTTTTAAATGCTACCCTACAGCTATTCATATAATGATTGTTCAAAATAAATCGTTATAAGGGAAGTAATCGGAAAGGCAGTCCAATTCGAACTGTATTCAATAACCGGAATGGGTTTGTTTTTTAGTTAGTTTATCATCAAAATATTTGCAAAACTTGCGACCTTGCGACCTTGCGAGGTTGAGCACAACAATACATGGACAGACACCAGACGGACCGAACAATAGTCGGCAGAAACTTAATGCACACTGCACCACAAGTAGTGTGCGGCATATTGATGTGTTAATGATATCAGCTGCAGCACAATACATTCGTAATAGAAAAACTAACATATCGGAAAAATTCAATATTTAATTTTTCTTTTTTTATGACGATTAGGTTACGAAGAATTTCTATCTTTCGCTTTCTTTCGGAGTATGCATTGTTGTCAGTAATTAGTACATCAATTTTTAGAAAACCAATCCAGAAAGCTTCCATGTAATGTCCACATATATAAGCTGAGATTTCATTTCTGCCTTACCGTCTTTTAATGTCATCTAAAGCTCATAGCTTTGCTATCTGCAGTGAGCAGACGTATAGTTTTTCACAAAATTATTAATAGATTATGCTCATTAAACAGCTCTGCTGTCCCTGTAGCGTATAGCGCTACTATGCACTTCTATATCCATCGCCGAAGGATGAGGGTTATATTCATTTCATCAAAACGTCTGGAACGCCCCAGGGACACCACAAATCAAATTTTGAACCGATATAAGCATGTCCATCTGTCCGTCTGGTTGTCTGTTTTAAACATTCTCCTGACCGCAAAAACTAAGTTATCGACTGCAAAGTTGGTATTAAAGGGGACCGAATCGGTCGTCGGGCACGTCCGCAATACCACGTAAACTGAGAACACCTCTATTTTTCACAAGAATTAAAAGTTCGTTTTGTGCTCATTACTCATCAACTGTAGCAGATTAATGTAGAAAAATTTGAAGGCATATTCTGTGAGCGATCCTGTAGTGGCTGTACAAAAATGGAAAATATTCACCTCGCCTATCCAATGTCATAGTATATCCAAATTTAATTTTTTTTTTGTCCACCTTTATAACGCGCGGAAACCCCTAAAACACCTAAATACGTCCATCTGTCCGTTTGTCCTTCTGCCCCTTTGCCTAACCATGTACGGTAAACGGTAAACAAAATTAAAATATCGCCAGCAAATTTGCAAAAGAATTTGGGAGTGACGTAAACTTTTCAACGGCCACGCCTGCAACGCCCCCAAATCTATGTGACAAAAATTTTTATTTTGAAAATAGAAAAAATCAGCCGCGCCATCTCCGTATTTTAGACTGCGAACATTTAGTTCTTTTATTGTTTTTTTGTCTTTTTTAAGATAACAACGATGGATAAAAGAGAAGAGAAGAGAAGATCGCGACCGAATATAAATTGCTTCCTTGTCGCTTTTTGGTCAGAATGTCATGATATTTCAACTTTTTAAAAATTTTGCTAAAGGATTTTATTATTTACTCACCAATAAAAAAAGAAAACCCAATTCTGAAATAAGGCGACAGCCAACTGTTTCCACTCCCTTATAACCTCTTGCTGTTTGTCAAAAGTATTCTTCGTTTAGCTTTAAATTACTTCATGTAACAGAACAGCCATTGAAACTGAGGTGATAGGAGTTAATATGATAATATAGAACTTGTATTACAGTTAGCTAATCGTTACTTATTAGCTTAAGCTTTCTGTTTCTATTATCTTATAGTTTATCAAATATTTGTAACTAATCCTTGAATAAATAAATAATTAAAAATGCAAATTCTAAATAAGAAAAGCAGGGCAGGTAAAGGGAAGTTTTGGCGGTAAGTTTTCGTAGAAGTACGAAGACCGATGGGGAAATTGAAGCTTATGTTAGATCTTGCACGCACAGGCGAGAGCCTGAGCGAGAACTGTCCATTTTGTTCATAGGCGAAACATACTTCGGTTAGCTTCTATGCCATGGTGGAGGAGGACGGAAGTGGTCGGAAAAATGGTTCGATCAAAACCATATTCGATAGCGTCCGTCCTTGGGCCAGAATATGTCAAAAGTGTAGATTGAATACAAGCAACAAGACGGACAGACAAGCTGAGAAAGTAATTCTGGATCGATCGATGTAATAAAAGATGGGTCTATCTTAAGTCCTTCTGTTCATCCGCAAGAATTTATTACACACTTGTGCCGCATGTGATGTAGCGTATAACAAAGGTCTTGCTATAAACACTTTCTTATGTGTCGATGTTATAAGAAGACGGCACAAGATTCAATTTAAAATGTGATGCAGACGACATAAGAAATCTGAATTAATTAATTTTCTTAAGCTTATAAAGTGGAAATTGGGACACAAGGGCTATCAGTTCATACTCGCAAGCAAGAGGAGCGTTGCGTTAATAATGAAGAATATTTTATACAATTCCAAGGCAGACTCTTTCGACAGAACCAAAACGTTGGAAACGTACGACGCAGCTCATGGACACGTATCGATGTAGATGAGTGCGAATTTAATGATTGAAATAACATTGAGTTTGTACACATCCGTCTGCATATTTGTTAGTTAGCATAAACGATAAATTAAATTACAGAATAATCAATCATTATACATATTTATGAGAGAGTTGAAAGTTTCTGAAGCGCAATCCAATCATTGATATGGATGGATGGATGGATGGATGGATGGATGGATGGATGGATGGATGGATGGATGGATGGATGGATGGATGGATGGATGGATGGATGGAAAAGTGCGGTCTAGTCTGTACATAAAGTCCCTCTTTTGTTATTACATTTATTCGTTTATTTACTCTTCCTTTTTTTGCAAGTATTGTAAATACACACTTGTACAGAGTTAATCACAGCAATAAGTAGTCACATGTATACAAAATAATGAAATTAAAACGTAACTTTACTAACTAACGTTATTGAGGTCTGTGAAGCTATTTCGCAACTCCATGAATTAATGCAACAAATAACATATGCATTTATATGCACGTGCGACATTGTCTATTTTCTATCAACTTGCATATGCATCATGTATTGGCTTATTCGGATAAAGAGCACTTTGTAATGGCAATCAAATTTAATTGGTAAAATTTTACCAAACCAGTCCAGATAGCTTCTCGTGCATTCATTTAGGCTCTCATCTAAGGTTTTCCATTATGCTTATTAAAATCTATAAAAAAAAAAAAAGGCATATATATATATATGCATAAATGCACGTAGGCTAAGAAATGTTGAGCCTTTCGATTTATGTATTCGTTCGCTACAACCTTCGCTTCGAAGAAATGCTTTATATATTACTAAGTTCAATAATTTATAGGCAGCTTACGTACATATCCGTGTGTGCATGAACGCAATCGAAAGAGTATTTTGTTACGCTGTAATACAAAATTTAAATTATATTAAGTCGAAATGCGTACACACTTGCAAATATGCAAATGTTGCCTCTGATGGAGAGAATGGTTTACAACAATTGCCTGCCTTCATAAGCGCATATATGCGATTGTATAACACTGCGAATATTATTGATTTTAATTGAATTTTAACACACATCATGTTTGTTACGATAAATAAATATAATCATTTCTTATAATTCAATTCATCAGCATTGTGCCTACTTCTAACAAAACGCGTGGTTGGGCTTATCAGCGGCCATCTATTGACGTAATATATTTATAAAATATTTTCGAATTATTTTATCATAACACAACATATTATAGTGATAGTCTGTGAGCAACGCCATGATTCGAACGTAATCATATTTGTGCAGATAATTAGTGATTTTATGTAAATACCTAGCCCGCTGCTAATGGGTGAAAGGGTAAGGAAAACAAATACCTTAAATTTATACTGTTTATTATAGCATACTGTTCTCGATGAAAGCGTATGTTCTCTTCACTGTTTGTCAAGAAAAACAAAACAAAAAAAAACAACAACAACAAGTATATCGTTTCTCTTACCAATCTGGCAGATTTACAGTTGAATTGAATGAAGTTATCTTTGGCTTGGGGCAAATTTTCGTTATGCACATCATTATGTCAAGCAATGCTTTCTTTCTTTAAACGGTTCTGACCGGTGCATGAACATTCGGTCATTTGGTACAATTATTTTTATCTTCATTTCCACTTAGGCCATAGCAAATTTTTCCAGGTAGCTTCCACAAAGCCCATGTGGCGAAACTATTCAAAATTAATTCCCGGAATTCATCGTGACCTAGTTGTTGCAGTAAAAAGTTGAAGGCTTTTATGTTGCTTTAGTTGCCTTTACAGCTGACCAGTGCAATGGATACGTGATCTTCCTGAGTTGTGAAAAGTAAAATGTTTCGCTATATTGTACCGTAAAGGTGATCGGAATTGAACATGAATTAATGTTTATAATAATATTAGATGTGTCCAGCACATCATTGTGGAGTAGAAGGAGGACGGCTGGATCATCATCAGTTTCAAAATCAGGGAAAACCGTACGAATTTATTGCCGCCTCACTAGGTCAGTCACAAGAGTCGCAAATGCGTTCAACCCCTGAAAAAAGTATTGAAAAACGCGGGGACATTTAAAACAACTTCGCCTGCTTCCGATAATCGTTTGATAATTTTTGCAAACTGAGATCGCTTCAAGCAATTGCAGAGTAATTTCAAATCAAACTGGGAATACCGAACTATTTGCAGAGCAAGAAAGACTTTCCTTTAGGCCATAAAAATTGATGCCGAGCAAAAGGCGCAACAAGTGGAGAAATATACTTCAGAGCGACGAAGCAAAAAGCAAATCTCTTTGGTAATAACACGGGCAGAAATGTATTGCGGACAAAAAGAAAAACATTCCACATTAGATTTACTAAAAGAACAGTGAAGCATGGCGGAAATAATCTTGTGATATTCGACTACTTTTCTTGGGAGAGTGGCGGTCAGTGACATCTCAGAAAACACTATGCGTTATGTGATAGATGTGCACATGAAAGCTTATTGTGAACTGTAATGTTACCGCAAGCCAAAGAAAACAAGCCACTAGTATGGGGATTTCAGCAGTGCAATGACCCAAAATATTCATTCAACTACTATGCAACTTAGATGTCACTGGCCAAGGCCAAGTCAGTCTCTCGGCTTCCGTGTTATTGAGAATGTTTGGGTAGGATTAAAGCGTTATGTTTCCTGCAGCAACGGAAAAGAATTGTGGAGAAATATTCAAAACGTGGTGGGACCAGCGAGAATTTGTTTTCGCCCATGCCTACAAGAATTGAAGTTATTCTCACGAACGATAGTTCTTAGGTCAATAAAGACCGACTGTTGACTGTCTGACGTGATATTTGTAAAAGCGATTTCTTTTGTGTACAATATTTCGCATTGTTTTTAACTTTTTATATGTACACCTATTTGACTGTGCACTGTCACCGCAAAACAGGCGAGATTTTCGAAATGCAGTTCTTTTACCCTTTTGGCTGCACTTAGCATAATTCTAAAACCATTCTTAAGTACGGAAATGTTCTCACTTTTTGGTAAATGATAAATAAAAAAAGGGAATAGAGTACCGCCCACCAACATAAAACAAGACACACCTATTTTTCTATCCACCTATGCATATATTGTGTGTAATTTTATTTGAAGCTCAAGTACTTATGAAAAATTCTGTTGAAATTGCGCTACATATACACATATATTTTTATACGCATAAATCGTTAAAGCCCGGAATGAAAGCAAAGAATTGAGAGAATTTGTAAGAGAATAATTCTTTTATACTAGTGCTGAATGATCTTGTTACCTACCTAAGGATAGCATCTTTTAGGTTGTCGCGTTGAATCAGAGCCATTCATGTGTCTATGGCTGTACGCATGTAAAGAGCGAAGTAGTGGTAAGTTTGAAACATTCACTACTTTATGCATACATATCGATACGGGTATCTATTTGTGCATAAGGATAAATATTTTAGGTTTTCATGTTCCGAAGTACGTTTATCAAGGCCGCTTCCGTGCGATAAAGATTTCGTATGTCCGTGTTCGCATACAAAATTTATATTCGCATCTTGATTGATTCTCAATTCTAATTGCAATCAACTTGAAAATATGCTACAAGGATACGTAGAAGAAGTTGATCGAGGAAAAAAAGGCAAACATAATGAAATAAAAAATAATTAAATACTTTTTAAATATAAATGAGATTATTTTAAAGCGACATCTCTTCAGATATTTATGCTCTATTTCACAAAAAAAAAAAAAAAAAAAAAAAAAATGCCCGCTTCCGTTACTATGCTCTAAATCGTTTCTAGTGTAGGATATAAAACGAATATGCGTTTCCGTGGATTTGCGTACGCGTATAAATGCGTCCATGCGTATGTACCGTAGGACCTGTAAAAAAGATCGTATTAATATTTGGGCTAGTATGCCTTCATGCATATGCGTTATATATGCAGTCAAATGGCGAGCGTATTTGCGGTGAAATTGTGAATTTTTTCTCCCTCCCAGTCATAAATGCATCGGTTATTTGTATAAATTTGAGGTTATGTAATGTGAACCATTTTAAGTGGAAACGTGCGTTTGCATAAACTATGCGTAAACATACATGTGTGTAGATATAGGAAAAGTGACCGTAAATTAAGCCGACTTATATAACTTCAGGCTTTAATTTATTTCATGAATTCAGTATAAAAAATTTATATAAATAAGACCGACAAGAGTGGATTTTAAACGAAAATTGTTTCAATATCAAATTTTTATTACAAATTGAAAGAGATTCGAACGCATACATATATGTTATTATGCAAAAAGAGCGAACAAAAATAAAAGAAATATTTATACAACGCAGAGTTGATTACAATTAAAAATACAAAAACGAATTTTGGACGATGGACACGCACCTCATTACCACGTAACTTGGTGTAGATGGGAATTTTTCATTTATTATGGCTTCAAGTAAATAAGGCTCATAAGCTGTCTGTGATGGATTTTACTCAATAAAGTACAATATCGGCATAATTGTGACAAATCGTAGGCGTATACGAGCTATGACACATAAGGCCATTAAAAAAGTTCATGTGGCGTAAGGACAACGAAATCTGTTATCATACCTTTTATTCCCGAGTACGTTCTTCTTAAACTCGACGCTTCTTCACCACATATATTTTTTTAACTTGATCTTTGAGACTTACAGCTCCCTTACGATTCGAAATCCATCAGATTAAAACTCTAGTACTCTAGTGTTTGTGTGGAATTAGCTTTAAGCGAATATACTTCGATTTTGGAAAAGCTTGTAAGCTAAAGTTTAATCCGTGGCTGCAGATAGACGGACATATAATTTAGATGGTTCTACTCAAAGTTTGTGTGTAGAGTTTAAAAAATACGTTGTCCATATGTGTCTTGCACGAAGCTTCCTCAAGCTCAATCTTGTTCTCAAACAACGATATTCGGGCATGCAAAGTCTTAAAAATGTCTCTCAAAGTTAAGTGATTTTCTTTTTTAATTACGGTATTTGTGCTTAGTAGTTTTTCGTGTTGGTTGTCCAGACCTAGAAATCTTGTGTAGATTAATGTGTTCGCTTTGGCAATTATTTGCTAAATGCCAAACACTTTAAACATCTACAGTGCTATAAGAAAAATTTCAATCTTCTGTCCGGTCACGAAATTCCAGAAAGTTTTAAGCAAATGTCACCAACCCGCCTACCATTTGTATGTGTGTTCATATTCGGCATGTAAACTCAAAATCTAGTAGATTGTAATGCAATGTGCAATGTTGTTGTTGTTCGATGAGTTACGAATGTTGCGCGGTAAGCGTTCAATGAGAGAAAACCTACAGCAAACATTTTTGCTATTTTCGAAAGGTTCTAAACCCTGATGGTCGTGTTCGTGCGCCCATCCAAATCATTTGCCGACTTGATGTCAATTGAGAGGAAAATATATAGCTTGGCTTTGCACTTTTTATCTACATCAGTTCTGAGTAAGCTTGAGCTATAGAACATCACTAACTAGTCGTTATTCTAATAAGCGAGAGTCGACTC
The DNA here is from genome assembly GCA_000688735.1 of Glossina austeni. Classification (NCBI taxonomy): domain Eukaryota; kingdom Metazoa; phylum Arthropoda; class Insecta; order Diptera; family Glossinidae; genus Glossina; species Glossina austeni. Next base: position 764,098 of record KK502411.1, on the reverse strand, counting down.
TGACGATATCTTTTATTCGAAACATCTACGAAATGATTTATAAATAAAATTTCCATCAAGCGTCTGTCTGTCATAGTTACTAGCTAGACAGCTATCAAAATCCTAAGAGCAATCATATAATCGGCTCCGTTACCTCTTATATATCTTTTGAAACTTCCTGAAATCATTTTAAACTCTTGTTATGGATTAAAATGAACGAGATGAACGTATCGGAAAAGTACAAGATTTAGATAGAGTCGTTGAACGGATTATCGGAACCAGAGAGACGATCATTATATCAATGCTGGTGCTATAAAGTGTATATCGGACGAACTTTGGAAAGCAACGCTTTTTTTTTTTTCTTTATTGAAACTTTTTGAAAACGCGTAAGCATATGCAACGAAGGCCCAGCAAGGCGCCATCAGGCGCGTTGGATATCTTGTATCATCAATGAGGAAAAGCATTGTTATTTCTGTCCGAAATTATAGTTTATTATTTAATTTTTGTTTATTTTTCGCATTTAGAACGTTGCATATGTAGCGAGTAGCTTATAGAAAATTTGCCAAAGTGTGCGCGCAGTTACGTATATTACTTCGTTTTGGAAAACTTTGACAGCCACCAGCGAAGCGTTTCTAATGAAGTCAAATTATTATTATTTATCTAATGGAGAGTGTGCTTTATTAAAAAATAAAAGTTTTCAGTTCATTCTGGCACACGCTTTAGCAACAAAATGGACGCCATTGCTTAGCATTAACATTAACATTAACATTAAAGTAATTTTTTTTTCTGCTTTAGAAGAGATTGGGAGAGGACATCGTTCCAAACCTGAATAAAGATCTAATAGACGCAATAATTTCTTCTGCTTGAATTAAATAAAAGTTTTTTCTCCGATTAATCTTTTTTTTTTTCGGTTTGTATTAGCGTAAGAGTAAAACATTATTAATTGAATGAAACTCGTGCACGATTTGATTGGAAAAATGAATGCAACTTGAAAATGAAAAAAAAGAAAAATGAAAATTTTTTTGTCTTCCTTTTTCGACTCCGCTCCATCGTCGCTATTAGCGATGAACGTAGCTCGATGTATCCCTTGTGATTTTGATATCACGCTATTCGCCGCTTCATTGCACAGAGAATTCGTTTAAACTTTCATTAAAAAATTTATTTTATATATCGTTGCTATGGTACGGTCGTTAGAACCAGAGCAACTAGTGATTAATTTTGTATTATATTAAAAGGAAAACAACGAATCAATCGTATTAAAACGAAATTTAAGGCAAGAACGGGGACATAACCGGCTTACGGCGAATTGATTTACATCCGCTAATAGTCTGCTGTCGACATATCGATCGCATATCGCACCAAATATATCGCTTATACTGAAATCCTTTTTAAGACAGTTTGACAAAGCTGTCCAGATATTTAAAAAGACGGAACGGCCTATTTGCATGGGCGAATTCTTGGTCTTCGCTCTTCGGCTGATTTTTGAATTTCTCACGAACATTTTGCCGACTTCAAGCCTTAAGCTAACAACCCACGAACATTACGGAGATAATAAGAATTAATCTTAGCAAATGTGGACCGATCTACACTGATCGTGGAGCTTGCCTTGACTCGAAATTAAATGGAAAAAGTAGAGTACACATTTATTTCCCTACAAAACATTTTTGTATATAGATTATGGAATTTTATATATCACCAGCATTTGGAACATCCAACATAGGCCCGCCATGTTGGGTACAAATAGTCCACGTACTGTTAGCTATGCCAACTTAATTTCATTATTCGAAACTTTATTGAAAATAATTCGAAATTCATTTCGCATTCCTATTATTCATCAGTTTTTAAAATATTTTAATTTTATTATCACATTTTTTTAAAAAAGCACTTATGCACAACATATACACAATTTGTCTAAACGAATGCCGTTAAGCTGCAGCATATGCGATGTAGTTGAGTAATTTTGTTTCCGTTATGCGCTCTTTTTAGCAATTCTCAAATATTAGGTCAGTAAGGACTGAGCACTAATCGACATATTTGCTCCGTCCTTGGGTTTTTTTATCTTTTTTTTTTTTACCTCGAGATAAACGAATGGCAATTTAACTGAATTTAAGGAACCAATAAAACTATGTTTGCTTTGATATGAGTATTGAGTTCCTCGTACATCTAAGGTAAAAAAATACTTTAGTGCTCTGCTTAATTGTGGGCGTTTTGTACTTGAATTCGACAAATATTTTCACTAAATCCTAAATTGCTTAGCTATGGCCGATCGGTTAACGACCGAAGAATGTCTCCTCTTCGAGTTTAAAGCACAGAACATAATTTCAAATAGGCGATGAACGAAGTTTCAATCTTTCATTTGTATTTCAGCGATTTCGAATGACGGATGAGGGCACATGGCTTATTCGATTTCAACTACGGCGATAAAACATAGTGTATGCGATAAGGTGCCTGCACGTATTTTTTCACTTGAAAGGAGTCTTTATTGGGAAAACGTGGTACAAAATATATTAAGCAAAATATTTTCAATCGTTTTATACAAATTTTTCCCATTTTTCTGGCAATATGCCGATATCCTCTCGGAAAAACGATATTGGTGTGGCAGCGACCAGCGACCATCGACCACCGGCCCGTCTTCGTACTTCTTCAGCATTTCGAAGCCGGGTGCCAGCCATGGTATACTGCAGCGATCCGAACAAGTGGTAATCATAAGGCATTATGTCTGGTGATTACGTTGGCTATGACAGAACTTACTACCGCAACAGAGCTGCAACAGAGTATCCTTGACTTAATTGCTGTTCTTTTTTGTAACAACACATTGTTCGATTTATTCGTATTCACTTGATGTCGGTAGACATGTGCAGTAACAACGTCCGCTAGATCGCACCATATGCACACCACAACTTTATGGCCATGAATGTTCCGCTTCGTTGTCGATGTGGATGCTTCTCCTGGACTAATTCATGACTGTTTGTGCTCGAGATTGTCGTAATAGATCGATCCACTGTTCATCGCCATCCTCTGTTTGCTCGGGCAAGCAATGGACCCCCAAGGTTTTAAACGACAAAAGCAATGAATGTCGAAAATGCAACTTTGAGCATCCTATGATTAGTGTGTGTATGCACTGTATAACTTACTACTAAACACTAAATGGAAAACTATTATTTTTTCTATAGAAAGGCCACAACCATCGAATACAATCGTTGTATATATCGAGACATCACCTTGTTTTGTCATTTTCACCAACTGATGTCGCTGATCATTGCCGGCTGATAAATGCAATCACCTTTTAGATGCTCAAGAAGCTCGATCATAGTTCAATCTTTTTTTCGAACAACATCGCGCATTGTGTGGGTTTTGGGACGTGAGTACAATTCGCCACTCGTTACGCGTGAAGCTGCCGTTTTCGCTAACCTTAGTTTCGCGAATATTAAGATGAAAAGTGTTCGGGAAGTCAGTTCGATCCCCCGTATTGCATAATGTATATTTTGACAACTAATATGGCAAGGCCGTTGTGTTGCCGTTGTTCTATTTTTCTGTGTTGTTTTTTCCAATTTTCATTTTTGCATTTTGAAATTGACTTGATGCGCTTGTGTGTGCAATAGTGTGTGTATGTGTTGACGATGATCAAAATGACATTAAACGCATCTGTGGATCTGCATCATGATGAGGATGCATGTTAATGAAAGCAAAAACATCTACAACAACGTCAACAACAACGTCAGAATTTAAGCAGAGCAACCTTCACTTAGCCGACATAAAGATGTTAAAATATAATTGCTTTGGGCACAATTGTGCGTTTCTCATAATAAGATATTTACAACACATAACATACAATGCATATAACATACAATATGACAACCGACGGCAACCAGTAAACTCTCTTAAAATATCGAACGTTGAGCGTACATCAGCCAGCTGCGCCTTGCGCTTCAGTGCCTTGATATGTTGTATGCACGCTGTATAGATTTTTGGGTTTGTATGCTATTATTAACGTACGTACGTACATTCATTATTGATTTTGCATGATTGCTTATGATAGAGTGAGTCGAAAGAGTTATACGCATACACATGTACATGACGATAACATACATGTTACATTTGCGCTCGTAGCTTGCGACACAACACAATTACATTTACGTAAATTTTATTTTGCCAGAAATTATTTTCGGTCATTGATTCTGATTGCATTTATTGAAACGTAAATATATATCTACGTACGTATATATATATATATATATATATATATGTATATATGTACGGGACGAACGTTGTTACATTACATTACATTACATTAACTGCATATGCAGTATGCGGTTATTTAAAATAAAATAAAAGAAAAATGACTAAATAATATATTTTTTATGCTTTTATATGTGTGTGTGGTTTGTTATATATATAAAGTATAATACGTATGTGCGTACCCGCAAGGTATTAGCGTATTTATGGAGGTCGTACAGGATTTTTCAATACTCTCTGTTCATTTGTGGTTATCGCAATTAATATGTGCTCGTTGCAGGAATTAATGGCATGGAAATGTTATGATATTCTCTCTCCCTTCCCTGCCAGGCCTTATTATTAACGCATGAAAACGAAAGCAAGAAAAAGGAGCAAATTGTAAAGTGATTTAACATAAATGGAATCTGAATAGAAGAGAATTATTGTCGCATAAGTTATTATAATGAACATAATCCTGCAGTAGACAAAAATTCCCGGTATTTGTTAACCTACTCTCTGCGTCAGCGAACAACTCACTTAGGCACAATGTTCTGTTAGTCCCACGACAATTCAATATACTAATCATTTTTAGGTGTCTTCAATATCGATAAATTCGTATCAGGAATATTTTAAGGTGTACGTGGCTTCTCGAGGCTCGTAGGGCTCGTATCTCTCGCTCGCTCTCTGGAAAATTCATTTTAATTATTTTCGTCATTAATTATTTTCATTTTAAACTTGATTTCATATTCCGCCCCATTTTCGCTTCGTTTTCAGGACAAACGTGCGAAAGTAGCGAGCACAGGATAAACTTTCGCTTGACGCTTTGTTAACAAAGATATCCTACCGAATTTTCAAATTATTGTCCCTTTTACTCTGGCCGATGCAGAACATTCTGGCCAAGCCACGCATAAAACTATCTAGAAATCAATGATCGATTGAATGTGAATTTGAAGAAGATTTTCTGCGTTCGCATCGCGGTAAACATAATCTCTTCAAATTTTTCTTTTCACTCATTTCATGTGACAAAGGGAGAATACTCTTGTGTTGTGCAGTGGATGAATGTTTTCGCATCATTTCTGTTATCAACTTTTTTACAAATCATTTTCGCCGCAACTTTGAGCGACACGGTTCACTGTTATTTTCGCTATAGCGTAGGAAAAAGAAAGACGGACGGTTAACAATCAATTACACAAAACTATTGTTATACCCTTTTTCCACGCAAAGGCATACTCTGCACAGAAACTTGGTTTTGGAAAAAACGGGACTACAATTTTCGAGATATACGATACGGCCACACGGCTACGTTTCAACTGTTGATTTTTTGATTAATTAAAATCTCGAAGTGGTCTGTTTTTAACCCACAATCTGCGTTAACTAACTTTACCGCCGCGTAAGAGCTTTAGCGTCTTGGCACGAAAGTTATTGCTCAACAAATCTTATCCCTATCTTGGCGAAGAGTGATTCGATTTGCTTTTCTTCGTTCTCGGTTTGGCTATCTCGGCGTCTAAGCAGTCCTTTGATTCGTGTATTTTCTGAGAAGAAAATGCGATTTGGGGCATGAAGTGTGGAGTTCGACTTTTCTCCGAAAATGTTTTGTCAGTTTGGCAATTACGTTCGGTTCAATGATATTTGGAGGTACAACGTCCTCAGTGTATTATTGTTGTTATTATAACTCATGTATATAAGAAATTAGTAAATATATTAATTTATTATATACAACTTCTTGTTTTACATACAGGGGACGGACCAACTGATATGAACATTGTGCAACATAGTGCCATCGTGTTGTATGTTGGCAACACTGCTGCCCTAATAAATAATGTCAGTAAGTGTTGCACACTTTGCAAGCCAAGTCTTGTAACGTATATTTTAGTGTACTGTACGGTTTGTGCAGCGATGGTTAAAACAAGCGATCGGTGAAGTGTGTGTTAACTCAGACCTCGGAAGAGGGTGAATGGCTGGTGCCCGATTAACGGGAGCACGTCTGTGAGGAAAACAGATGAATTGTTTAACGTTTCACGAGGGACAGTATCCACGGCAACTACAGCACACGTAAAAATAGTAAAACAAGGGGAATAATGGGCGCAGCGCAAAGTTGACTGATGGAGTTAAGACACAGAGAAGTTTATATTATCATAACTCATTATTAACTTCCTATATAATAAGTTATACGTAATAGTACTCTTGAGCTATAATAGCAATAATTTTTTAATAAAAAAAAATTATTAAAATCTTCTTAAATACATTAAATAATATCATCCTAGGGGGCAGGTGCTTGCATGTACTCTGATCATTTTTTCACTTGGAAAACCCATTTATTGAGAAAAATTGGACGAACTTATACTAATCGAAATAATTTCCAACATTTTCTACAACTTTTTTCTACATCTTTCGCATTCCGTAACTGGATGAACAAGTGATGATCAGAAGGTGCTATGTCTAGTGGCAGAACTTCCCATTCGCGCAGCAACAGTGTCAGCAACGTGTGGCCGTGCGTGGTCATGCAAGGGGATGACTTTGCGTCTGTTAACCGCTATTGCTGGTCTTTTTTGCAACAATACATCGTTCAATTTGCCCAATTGATGCCGGTAGACATTTGTAGTAACAGTTTCATTCGGCGTTAACAGTTCGTAATATACTACACCAACGCCTGATCCCACCATATGCACAGAGGTTGATTTATCAACTACTAAACTGTTCGGGAGTCCTTTGAGAGTCCTTTGAGCTGGATTTTCGTCCAATGGTCTACGAGCTTTTTTGGTCTCCCAGGCTGTTCATCGCCCTCGACAACAAAATCGTCACTTTTAAACCGACATCGAAACCGAAGTCGAAACCGAAAATTGGGATATAATGGAACCATAAACTTTTAAAAGGGTTTGATAGGCTTCGGCAGCGGATTTCTTCAAATAAAACAACGCTAGTTATGAATGTCGAAAATGCAATTTTGAGCGTTCCATGATTAGCGTCAGTGCGTGTGCACTGAATAACTCAATAATACCAAACGGAAAGTTGTTATTTTATGTAGAGAAAGTTGTGTAGATCGATATTTCGCGTTACTTTGTCTTTGCCGCCAATAAATGTCGCTAATCAAAATTTATGCAAGCATCTATTAATTTAATTTAGTTATAATGAGAATAAAAATAAATTAGGTTGCGTGACTTGTAATTATACCCTACACCACTTGTGGCACAGGGTCTATCAAGTTTGACCGGACGATCGTAGTACGCAGAAGGATTTAAGATAGACCGATCGAATCTGAAAATGATTCTAACCTTGTCCGTCCAAAGTATGTCCATTATTTTTAGTTTAACCCACATGTACCCACACTGATGTGTTGTGATGCGGCCTAAGGACGAAGGCTATTGAAAATCTTTCGAATCGGATCACATTTTTTCAATCACATCCCAACTGTAGGGTGTCGCAGAGTATTTAATGGGGGGGGGGGCATGTCACACTATAACGATTTTATATGTTCTTTAGTTAATTTATTTAAAAATGTAAATTTTTCAGATACGTGTGGCAAAGGCCTCTCACCCTATCACGAATTTTCCACTATTCCGTTTCGTTTTGCGTTATCCTTTATTCTAAAGTATCCACAAATGTTTCTAAATTTTATCGCGTAAGTTTAACAACATTAAATACATTAATTTACTGATAATTGTGACAAAGACTACTTCATCGATTAGAGAAACTTTAGGAAAAGAAAAGAAAAGAAGAAAAAAAAGAAAAGAAAAGAAGAAAAGAAAAGAAAAGAAAAGAAAAGAAAAGAAAAGAAAAGAAGCGAAAATACTATAAAAGCAATTTAATTAACTTTTCATGGTTTGAAGCTAAAACTTTTTGTTTCAGTTAGATTTTTTTTTTTTTCTAATAAGCCAACGTGTGGTAAATAATAAATAAATACAAGAGGCACAGTTACCTAGTAATACACAGTACGGGAAATTGTTATAAGGCCTCATTCACCTTAAGATGTATGTTGAACACTTATGTATATATCGGTATATATATATATATGTAAATATATATATGTAAATACATTGAATTGTAAAATATGTATGAACTGTTTTGGGAGTGGCATAGGTAGCTATTTAAAAAACAACATTTAATGATAGCATTAATTAATTGTAAATTGAAAACCTGAAAAGTTATCTCAATCGTTGGCTTGCTGGCCCAAGTTTTTGCGCTACGCTACCACTAACAGGGCACATTTGCTTGGATGTAAAAGGAGGCGTTAATAGACGATTTGTGATTGTCAACTTTACATTATTTGCTCCTGCAATAGCAGAGGCAAATAAGAGGACCGTATCTTATGCTATCACCGTTGTCCGAAATGAAATTACGGAAAATAAGTACATTTTTATACTCTATAAGATTGGGCGGGCGCGGCTGGTTTTTCCATTTTCAGAACCAAGGTGGAAATTTATGTGGCGTGTATGTTGTACTTTAACTGTGCAACTAACAAAAAACACGGAAAGCGAAGGTGTGCACAGTTTTCGTAGCATAGGCATGTGGGCGGTATAGGCGTGTCACTGGTTTCATTTGCAAATAATTTTGCAGGTGAATGTTTACAGTGAACAGACATTACATAGACGGAATACTGGCTGACACATACTTTCTGGGGTCTCTGAAGCTTCCTTGTACGCGTTGCAATCGTTTTGAAAAACAAAAATATATCAGCCATTCTTCGGTGATTGGTGCAATAATTTGCACAGAATAACCATTTTTGTGGATTTTTTCAACTAATCATTTCCGTATATGAAGCCGAAAACAATATTTTTATGTACGTTTAAATTAAATTTTCTGATTCACAGATTTTTGGTCCGACTTTGATTTGAAAGCGTAAAAAAATTATATTCACCTGTGAGCTGTGTGTGTTTAATATTCTATAACCTTGATTGGGCCAGAACTATTTTTCTTATTTTTTGTATGGGTCCCACGTCACCTATTGATTATAGGACTACTTTTTGTACCGGTATATCGGTTGAGCAGAAAAATCACTTTTTCAGTATTCAGTTGGAATTGTGCTATGGGCGGGTTCTTTGGGTGATTTCGAAGATACTCAATGGAAATCTGCATCGATTTACTGCCAAAGAGCCGAGTAAAGCCGAGGAAGAGCTGGAAAACGAATCATAGCTCTACTGTAACCCGGCATTTATTTCGTAGCGGTTTGTAAATTGGTCGCACCAGGAGAAACTGGCTGTGAAACTGCACTTCACATATAAGCGTACCTTGGAATAAGGAATCACAGTAGCTGCATGTACTCTTACGCTTAGTCATTTAACCTGATTCGTAATAAGCGATAAAAGTGCAAATAAACTTCGTTAGCACACCTATGTCTCCTATGTCTGAACGCTAAGCTACTTTGGCTAACTGGCTAACAAACGTTTGCTAAGCTGTACAAGTAACTCTGGCTAACTTTCATTGCTATTAGAGCTTTTGGACTAAGCCTGCAGAGGAATAGAAGGGTTTCATAAGGTTTCGACGGTCAACTTAGATAGTTGAAGTAATAGCCATGTAGTACGCAACCAGGGAAAGGACGATATACAATTACGCCGGACATTTTGGCTCTGAGACGTTGGTCTGTCTCAGTATACACAAAAGTTTGAGACGAGAGTTATCAGAGACGAGATTTTAAAAAACCCTGAAAAAGTTGTCGGCAGATGAAAATAAAATGTGGTTCACAATTATTTTTTGTTACTTTCATGTAGTTCACCGTAATTTCAAGAGTCAAAAGTCAAAAGTGACAAGTGGTGACAAAGTTTTATAAAGCACTCGATCAGTGACGAGTCCTTGTTTTGCATTTATTTGAAATAAAGAGAAACTTATCAAATTTTAAGGAAGCAAAGTTCAAGGCTAAAGGACACTTTAAGGGTTACATATTTGGCTGGGTAAAGTTATATGCGGACTGGAAATACTTTGTAATAGATTATATAAAACAGCCGTTCTGCTATTTATGCTGGTTTGAAAGCTAAGTTTACAAGCATTGATGTCTCGTAAAATTGTTGTAAACCTAATATCATATCACTCAATAAGTTCCCGGTTTGATATACTGATGATGCACCGTTGACACAGTCATACTATTTCTGAATAGAGCCGAACTTCAAACGAAACGGGTCAAGCATTTTTATTGACATCCCAACTAGTAGCTTGCAAGTGGCAGTTTTGTAGACCTAGATGATTAGACCTAAAAGCCATTTTCTAAAGACATTAATAAAACTGAAAGACATCAAAAATGTTAACTTTGTATTGATATCTTGATATCTTGATATTTAAACGATGATTAATTAATCTCTTGCCCGTGATAAAAACGCAGATTGCGACCAGCTGAGATTATGTGAATAGCTTTTCAAGTCCTCTCGTACATATCGGATGACGACTTGAATATATTTACTTATTATTATTATTGTTTGCAATGAAGTGGATAAGAAACACGATAATATTGAATTATATTCCTCTTAGGGTGTAATTGTTCAAAGAGCAATAATTTACGTCTTTTAGATGCAATCAAAATGAAAAGTTCATCATTCGTTAGTGAAATTGTCGTGAGATAAAATAATAAAAAAACAAAAAGTGAAGAATAAAAAGAAGAAAGAAGAAAGAAAAGAAGAGTAATAAAGGTTAATTAATAATTGACGCATTAAATACTTTCCCAGAAGGTTTTCCATTACCGTCATGGGGGTAATTATTATTAAAACGTTTAATTTATTACGGAGACCAGCAAAGCTAAGAATGAACCTGCAGTTGGGAAAATGTTTGCAACAAATTGAAATAATTGTTAGTTCCTTAACAGATTGGCTACGCTACGGAGATTCGTTTGCTTAGCTCCCTACAATATATGTAAGGTTTAGATGAATGTTTGCAGTTTGCTGAAATCGTCTTAGAAGCTTGGTCAGCTGTCAACGGTAAAGTTGGTAGTTATCTTTCACAAAAACCAGTTTAGTTGCACTTAAGATGAGTTTGGCATCCGTAGAGCACTTTCGGAATTCGTTTTTAAGGCTTCAATGGCTTTTTCATAGCACGTTTGCTCTATCAATTTTTATTTAATCCTTCGGGAAATAAAGACATGAGTAGTTTGGCTTCTTTTTCGGTTCTTTTTTTTTCTTTTTTTTTTTTGTAAAGCAACACAAAAAAGAAATCAATTTAGGCAACATTTATGGCCAATAAAATCATAGTTTTATTTTTGGTCTAAGCAGAAAATCGCTTAAATGGCACAAATATGAAACATGTCTGCACATATATTACAACCAAACTACCGTATCTATCTCCCGTGTCTCTACATCCATCGAAACAGTAGGAATTTTAGATCGACTATTATAACAACTCTCATAGGGTTTAGCATACATATATCTACGTAGAGAGACTGAGCCATAAACTGACAAAGGCGAATGTGTGTATATAGATATTAGAAAAAAAAAAAAACAAAAAGAAAGAACAAAAAGTAGTGAGCTATATCAACCTATATGACTAGTAGCTACTGTTATGTGTTAAGTAAACGGATTTTTCCCGGTTTTTCTATTAAATTCTTACTTACAACTGCGGTTCTTTGTTTATTTATGCTTCTATATAAATGTTTTGCGCATCTTCATCCCAGATATCAATAGTAATTGACAAACGTAAAAATCGTTCAAGCTGAAGGAACAGTAAAAAAAAATAAAAAGTAAAGACAGTCAAATGTTCTGCTATCTGTTGATGGTGCTATTAATGCTAATGTCTTTGCCTTTTTGCCTTTGCCTCCGTCTTCTTATTCGTAAGCTGAAAATGTCAATTTGTAAATTTGAAAAGAAAATGACAGAAATATTTGCAATATAGCGCAAGCATAACACATTTTGTTCGTATTCAAGTGCAGGCAAAAGGATGACATTCGTTAAATACTTCTCCGACGAAAGTTGAAACGTTAGACTACACACATAACATGTAGGTTGTAATTGATTTCAGCATTATTTCAATATTTCAACTTTTCAATAGACATACACAGATTTTTGACATACGTGATACAACTCGAGAGATGCTCAATATTTTTATACCTGCTGGCTGAGCGAAACATAAGGAGTAAAGAAAGTGTTGCAATAGTTTCCGGTTAGTTATTGTTACGTGTTAATTGGTCGTTTAAGAATATTTTTGCGTAAAAAGCCCCCTTTTGACTTTTTATACATTCGTGATAATAAACAACATTTAATAATTTTTGTTTCTTAGAACTTTTCTTGAGAACTCTAATATAAAAAATGACCTCTAAAGGAGCGGCAAGAAATTTACAAATTTATTGAACGAAATTACAGCTAGAAGAACGAGCCCATTAAACGAAATACCGACAAACGAATGAGCAATTGAAGTAAAAGATGGAAAGGTAGACGGAAGACGGAAAGTAAGAAATGAAAGCACGGACCGATCAGAGAACAGAGGGACGCAACGCTAAACAGACGGATGGTCAAACTAAATTGAAAGCGCAGCAATGGAAGGAAATGCAGACAGAAGGGAGGGCAGAAGCAAAAGAAGAAAGTGCAGGACTGATGGACGGAAAATATAAGGCCAGAAGGATAAGCGGATGGAGAGAAAGACGCGAGGTAAACAGTGAACAGAAGAAGCGACCGATAGGCGGGAGGACAGACGGAAGGTAGGATACAGATTCGAGAGTGAGGTGAATGGAAGAACATATGTGAGCGAAATTAAGCGACGAATTAAATTACTACCTGAGGGACATGGAAACGTATGAGCAAGTCCACAGACGAAGGGTCGGCAAAAAGCTTAGGCAAAAGAGAAAAATCTCAGTTAAAAAATAAATTTGGAAAGAACACCGGTAGTCTTTTAAGGCAAAGGATTAGCTTTCTTCACTAACATTACACTCCATTACACTATATTCATATTCTTCGATATATATGTTATACAGTACTTTTAAGTCCAGATCTTCTTCTTAAAAGCGTATAAATTACAGAGCATGCGATGATTATTTGCTCTATCAATATCTGTGCAAAAAAAAAAGTAATTGCTCTTCTATAAGGTCGTGACACGAAATGGAATAACATAACCTTGACGTTGATATTTAGAAAAAAGCTCTTATTTTGAGAGCATGTGTAAAGTTTTTATAAATCTTTAAAACCGTTACTTAAGATTAATTCAAATGTGTCGCTATGTAACTCATGGGGTCCGTAAATATACATAAACAAGTCTTCTGATTTTGTAAATCAGTGCAAAACGAAACTTGATTATCTATACAATGAATAGTATAGAATAGAGCAAATATAGTGTTTGGAATGCATTTAAGACGGATATGGAAAGGAAGCGTCCATAAACACATATGCGCATACATACATACACATTGTATAAGAGGCTGGCAAGAAGGCATTTATGTTAAGCTCTCTTTTATCTTTCACTCTCTCTCTCTCTGTCTATCTCTATCTCTATCTCTATCTCTATCTCTATCTCTATCTTTATCTCCTTTTCTCTCACTATCACTATCACTCTCGCTCCATCTCTCCATTTTTTCCCTATCATTGTCTCGGTCTCTTTTTCGTTATCTCTCGCTTTCGTTTTCCATCTTAAGCAACTCGTATTTACCAATGCGATGGGAAAACAGAGGCATCGTAGCTAGAGTCGTAGAAGTTTCTTTCTTATCAACTTTAGATCCTTAGAGCTGCATTACGTCTAAATGACAGTTTACCAATTTTGCTTACGATATTTGTATCTATTGGATTGTTTATAACCACACTAGTGGATTTTGCCCAACCAATGAAATTATCCTAACACTATGTTAGATGTGATTTAAGCTTGGTCAGCAATTTAAGAAATTTCTCGTAAGATAATGCCTTGCATTGGTATAACCTTTAACCGAGCGCTTGTATGCATTTTTTGTTCCTTCTTTTAGTGAATAATCATAAAAAAAAGAGGAAATATTTTTATGGGTTAATTGTAAGTTCACTGCGTTGCAAGCGATAATACATACATACATACATACATACATACATGCATACATACATACATACATACATATATACATCCGTGCATGCTCGTGTACTTAACGCAGGACACTGTATGCATATACATAAATGAATTAAGAAGAAAATCGGGTCAAGTTTTTTTTTCCTTTTTTTTTTTTAATGCTAACATTTAAATACAATCAAACGAACATATTCAACAAAATACTGACTATGACAGCATAGTAAACTACTCGGCACGTACTCAACAATGTATACTACAGATAGACGTGTACATGTGTGTGTGTGTGTGTGTGTGTGTGTGTGTGTGTGTATGTGTGTGTGTGTGTGTGTGTGTGTGTATGTGTTTGAATTTGTGTGAATGAATATACAGATATTCGTCGCTTTATAGAATTGCAGAGTAATCTTTGCCGTTATTGTTGTTGCTATTCTTTTGCTATGCTTTAGGAACCAATGACAATAAAATTGTTGCAACTTGTCATTGCATGCAACTGAAGGCCCATAAATTTTCCACATACACATACACATTCAATAAGAATGTAATATCTGTTTGAGAGTATACCGTAAGCTCTATACATACATATATACATAAACATATATACAATTATATATGTATATATATATATATATGTATGTGTATTGTATACATACATATATATGCGCATTGTATATAAGCACGTGTGTCCAACATATAACATATTTAGTCTTTTTCGAATACCATTTTGAAGGACATATAAGTTTAACGGAAATTTTATTCGTATACAACAATTTTTCATTTACTTTTTATTAAATAATTTGAAGCTTTGGTCATGTAGTATGCATTCCGTATCATTGAGTTAACTTTGATACCTAATGGAAAAATTCCTGTATATGCATCTATGGGAGTGTAGATTGTCACTTTCAAGCAAAAGTAAATTAAATCCTCATTGTTAAAAAATTTCCTTTTCATTTCGCTTCTTCTTTATTTTTTTTTTTTTTTTTTTTTTGTGTCTCAGTTTCGATAATAACTCCTAATGCAGTTTTGGCAAACACTTAAAATTTTTGGGGAAATTGAATATGAACGGTTCTACAAATTGCTGAGATTTCACTGTTCCCAAATACCGTAATTAACCCGAAAACAAAATCACCTTTAGTTGTGTTTTTATCACAGTCTGCATAGAATTCGTAATGCAGTTGCAATTTTAACTAAGATTGTTTCAATTCTGCATAACTTATTCAGAGATCGCAAATGATGCCAAGTTTATGTTTTATGGCCAATAGTGTAAACAAAAAACATGTGCTATTATACTTTATATACATATATATATATATATATTATATACATATTATGTACATGTGTTACAAGAGAAGTAGGCAAGGAAAGAAGGAGCTTTATGAAGGATATGAGAAGACTTGCAAAAAGGAAACTGGAAGAAGACCGAGAAATGAAAAGTGAAAGTGAAGCCCGGTTAGCGATGCTAATTGTACCCGCTCCTGACGAATTCTTTATTCGAATTCTATTTAGTAAGATAAGTAAGTAGATTTTATTAGTAAAACAAATTTTTACATACTGTATAGTCGGCTACGTACGTGCTTGACAGGGGTCGTTGTAGTTACGTACTTTTTGTTCCTTTCATTTTACGTATTTTTGATTTGAAACGTGAACAGACAACGATGAATACTACATTTTTTTATGAATGTCCTTAACATAATCTACCGGTTCGTAAGAATCAAAAAATAAGTTTTTAACAGCTTAAAATTTATGTATAACGTATTTATCTTTCATTGCAATCAACCGTTCGCCTACCGGGAGTAGTACTGAGCGCTGCTGAGTGCTATTTTTACCTTGAAATGAAATATTTTTCAGATTTGCGTTTTAATACTTTGAAATTTTCCAACCTTTCCGCTCCGTCTGATGGAAAATTCACAACAGCAACCATAAGAGTGGTTATGAATAACATAACAGATATTCAATAGAAGTGAAACTTTTTTTCTGCTTACATATAAGAGGCATTTTTAGTACATCCCCTTAGGGTCAATGCATAGTTACAATTTTTCGTTATGGAGTATTGTAAAAACATTTGTAAACCTTCAAGTATCCATACTGGCCCAGGTCCAGGCATATAATTTTTATCTAACACTTTGCATAGTATGTTCAATTAACTTTTGATTGTAGCAATTTTAAAAAGTGAGAACCATCATAGGTAGTATAATTCAGCACGGTTTCCGCTCTCTGTTTCCTATCATATATAACTTCTTTCACTTTCACTCTGTGTTCACTCTGTGTTCACTCTGTAGTTTAGCCTTTAGACGCGCTAAGCAAAGTTCAGAATTTAATAGAATAAAAACAATGACTGAAGGTAATGAAGGTATGGCTAAAATAAATCTGTTTATGGATGGCATGCAGTAGGTCTTATCGCTTTTAAGTAGTTTCATAGCCTTGCTACAGCCTTGTCCAACCAGGAATGGGGATATATTCGCACCTTCGAAAGGGTTTGCAGAAAGAAGCTTCAGAAATACAATAACTTGTATATATGTTATTGATCCCCATCAAATTGTGGATGGATTCAACCATGAACGTCTGCACGGACTGTCAGTTCGTGTTGTGTCTGCGTTGAACGAGGCTATTGGCTTAAAATTTGGCGAAAACACGCTACCGATACGATGTGGTGTCTGACTCGATTGGCGTCTGATATGGTTGAAGTTTCATCTTTCTAAAGCAGCAAAGGAAGGAATCGAACGGAATTTGCTTTAGAAGAAAAGTACTTTGCATTGTTTATTCAAGTGTTCATTTGAAAGTTTTTCTTCCAAAAAAAATTTATTTTCACGACGTAGTGAAAAAATATTCAGTTTTCTTAAAAGAATCAACCGGAGTGGTCGCTTAAATTCAAGAGAAACGATAAAAATTTTTTTGAAAGGATCAGCAAAATCTGAAATAAATAAAAAAAAGACGGGTGCCGGTGGCGGAGCTATGTGTAACGCCGGTTACCATCGCATGCACTTCGCCGCGAAGCGCTAGAAATTTATACAAGACCGCAAAAGAAACATTGCCTAAGAGACGGCAAACCCGATCGTGCAGCTGTTCTCAATCTTATTATACGCACTTCGCATGAGAGTGTCTTCGCAATCATTAGTGGGCAAGCGCAAGTAATTGAGAAAGCAGTGCAAGAATGGATTGTCAGAGACGAAATGGACAAAATGGAGATTCTTTTAAACATATTTGTAGCTGCATATAAACACACGGGTATATTTCTTACGTTCGAATATGAAGATTTAAAAAACTTTTAATTTTTCCTATAAAAGCTGTCGTGCAAACTGTTCCGAAAGTTATGTGCAAAATTAGTAAAAGAAAGAAAAAGAAAAAAAAATTAAGGAGTTTCAAAATATCAAGAATTAGATAAATGCGAAAAAGAACTGAAGTTTTCTTTCCCTTCCTCTTACAAAGTGAAACCCGTGTTCACGTCTTCAGGTGGTGGCAAGCAGTTCCTTAGATGGCAAAATGGCATATGTGCTAAGCAGGAAAAAGCTGTATTCGTCTTTTTAGAAAATTCTTAGTAGTTGCTATCTTTCACATTTGCCAGTCTCACTGGAACCATTCCCCCCAAATAGTCGGTGACAGTCGGAACTAAACTAATTGCGGCAAATTAAAGCAGAAACGTACGTAAGATTTGGGCTCATCCCGTTGCAAATCGAGTCGAGTTTAATAAGAAATTTCTACAATTTTGTGTGTCTGACGCAAACGCTTCAAACGGATGCTGCTGTTCATGGTCTTCTTGAGCAGGAATTCATAAGACAAGAAGGTAACTAAGGCTATGTTTGAAGAGCCATGAGCCCTTCATGACGCACCCATTTTAAGGTATCGCGTAGATTGTAAGATTCAAGGCCGGCAACCACTGCCGCCTTATGTATGTATGGCGGATATGATCCAGTGAGAGTCGAAATCCGTATAAAGAACATCTCACAAATCTCGCTTATGACAAAACACACAAAAACCTGCACAGAGTCGCATTCCCACGCCATGGAACTCTGCATAATCTCATCCCACTCGATTAAGACGGCTTTTGCTACACAATATGTATGCGTTCTTTTTTGGGGATTTGGGGATTTATAAAAAAGGGGATTTGTAAAAAGGGGCAACCCTGTCTTCAATTATCTAAGGGAAATGTCTCGATTTTTGTAAAAAAATCGGTATGCATTTAAGGTTAGGTAAGCAGCAGACAGAGCTTACGTTTAAGTTTTACACAAAATTAAAAAATAAAAACGCTTCCCCCGAAACGTTTGATTTTCGACAACAAATTAGTCTGAAGGCGACATGAAATTTTTCGGAATACTTGTAAGCGCTTACCAAATGCGGTTGCTTGGTACACAAATTTCTTTCAGGAACGATAAAATCCCATGAAGCGGAACCTTAATCGAGGTATCTTTAAGGAATGTACTGATTATATGAATAAGCGGATAGGCGTTGGCTATTAACATATTTTCTGGACTTTGCCGTCCTAAAGATAGTCAACGTTGTTTTTGTTTTTTTTTTTTTTGTTTAGACCAGAACTGTATCTACTGCAGTTCATGCATGCAAAATACATTTTTTCATAGAAGCGCTGAAGGCACTTTATATTTAGCTGCAGTCGTTAGTCTTTAAATCTTCCAATTATGCCTTTCCTTATATGTACGAATTTCCAGAGATTTTTATTGTTATTGTATAATTTATATTAAGCATCATTAATTGTTTAAATTGAAGTGCTACAGGCACGATTATTACTACGATAATGATAGTGGTTTTTATCCTTTTTGTTACTATCAACGTATGGATGTGAATTCAACCGAATGTAAAGAGGAACAAGAACAGTAACAAGCAGATCAAAGTCGAGCGAGAGATTGTTGAATTAACATGGATTGCAACACTGCATATTTTCTTAAGCCAAAATGATGAAACGTATTAAAAATCTCTTTGCATTGCTTTTATAAGTACGAGAGTCATTAACGTTAATTGTCATGTACACCATACGAGACAGACAGTGTCGCATATATATATATGATACATATATACTATATATGTACTATATAGGAAATACTTATACGATTATGTAGAATATATACCATTTACATATATATATATATATATATATATATATGTGCCATTTACGAACAGATCTCTACCAGCTGCAGACACATGGATATGCTCATTATGCTGTACATACATATCCGTATATAAATATGTTTTTTAACTTATGTTTGTGTAATCGTATAATGGTATAGTGGCGATTTCTATCTGGTTTATATGCCACATGTATATGTATGTAAAGATACATAGGTGCAGTCAAGCTGTACTTGTATGAATACGTGCTCCAGCCCAGATTATATTATAGTGTGGATGGAAATGTTGTGTATGCGCGCGCGTGTAAATATATGCGTAGGTGTGTGTGTATGCCTAAACGAGTATTCTCATACATATTTACACGTAGTATTATCTTTGTGCTTTGTGTACCTCCGTTCCTATTGGAACTCGTAGTTAAAGATTAAACCGATTAAATTTGTTTGCTTTCGAGGGCAGTAAAAATTAATTTCAAGCATTTTTCGTTTCATTGTAGAAATTTGCGGCAACAGAATATTTGCCAAAAAAGGCATTTCTAACAACCATCTACATTATACCACCACATTATACTTATGCATATAAAGCCATGTAAGCAGCGTTCAGGGGAATGAGGTTTTTGCTTAGGACCAATAAAAAAAGCAAGAAAATAATAGCAATAACGAAAAGGAAAATCAAAAATTCCTTTAGCTCCTTAGCTGATAAATAAAATTATGAAATCTAGAAACGACTCGGATCGAATATGTCCTCAAGCATTTGGTTCGCGGTCAATGGCTTATCAATAGCACTGGTATACGCTTAGATTCATATCTGAAATGTTTAGTAGTGCGAAAGATATTAAGCCTTGAAGCAAGGGACTGCCAGAGCCCGAGCGGCCTTATTGCCGACTATTATTTCGGAGAAGCGTTAAGCACTTCAGTTTATTTTTATAGGGAACATATTTTTGCGTGTATAACACCAACCCGGACACTTGATCTAAGACGCGAATTCGTTTTTATTTTCTATCTCAACTTTTCAGCCTTAGAAATGCAAAATGGATTTGTCCAGAAGGGCTATAGATCTTAGAAAGGAAAATCACTTTTTTTTTTATAAGCTTCTATACAACTTGCTCTTCTTACATGGGAACTTCCAATAGACATGCAGGCACTTCCAAAAGTCCGATCATGTGAAAAATTATATTTTTGATCTAGAATGGGATGGCCAGTCGCCACAAGGAATATCAAATGGGGGGATGTCGGCCGATATTTCGGGTACTTCCGAATGTCCGGTCATGATGAAATTTCCCACACACATTTCATTTTAAGGGCAAAGCAAAGCGGTATACTCAAATTTTCCGTACATTCGAAATGGCGGTCACTACAAAGTTTGCAGATTCGTTTTTTCTTAACAATCCCGTCGATATGGGTGTTAAATGAGAGGGCTTGAAGCGTGGAATGAAATTGATCGTAGAGCGTTGAAAAGCATAAAATAATTTATGTAAAACAAGGAAAGAAATAATACTCGGCTATGGCTATGGAATCTTTTGTACTACTCACCACCTTTTTCGTACAAGAAACACAAAACAAAAAACATTTCGATGGGCTGTTGAGATGTGGAAAGTTTTATGACTGCATCTATATTAGAATATAAGTCATAAATGAAAGCTTTTCTTAGCTTCCTCTCTCTACTGTGGGCTTGTCCTGTGACTAATTTCCCCTACATTTGATACAAATCTGCCAGGAATACGTTTTAGTCGGTTGAAAAAATAAATTTGTGGATGGTTCACTAATTTCGTATGTGCTCTCGTGATGCTCACCGCTCCCCCCGAATTTAGCAGATGTTCGAGAAAAGATAGGAAAAGTGCACGAAATCCTTCTGGAAGACTGAAAAGCGGAGTTGCCTGATATAGCGGACAATTCAATGACATCAGAACGCAGTCTGAAAATTTATGCATAAGCAAGCTTCGTTCGAAGTGGATACTGTGGTTGCTCCCTTTGGCCACTCTTTCGGCTCTTTAGATAAAACAAACCGTCTTTTTTCATGCGGCATCCTTCGAATCCAAATCGAATCTCAAAAAATACTCTCCTGAAGGAGATATGGCTCCAGTGACGATTTGACCGCCGAAATTGAAGTGCATTTTCAAACCGTTCCATATGATAGGCTTAAAAATGCTATAGAATGGTTTCACTGCTGGCATCTGCCTTGAACAGCTTCGCATTTTGACCAAAAATTGTTGTTTTTCCAGTGATGCCAACCACTGCCGACATTCAAAGGAGCTCTAGCGTCCAACACACGTTAAACTAAAATTGTTTATATTATTTTTGACGCTACAATTACTTTATTAATATGCTCAGTTGAATTAATTCATGTGATAAACATTAATCTCACATCGCACATGAGAAGCAATTCATTTCCAAGATGGTACTATGGCTATCAATCGCACCAGTAATTCAAGGGAGATGGATACACCGTCTGATACTGGCAACGGAAAACTAGTGCCGGCGAAAACATAAGGAAGTTAACTTTGATGTAGAGCAAGTTCTCAAGAGACTCGTCGCTTTAAGCACGAAGCCGACCCGCGATGCTTTCGGTTTGAGGTAGCAGAGGACGCGAAGCATGCGTTTTTCCGCTGCGCTCAATTCGAACAACAATTCGAGAGGAATAAGATGTTCTCGACTTCTGGGACTTGAGGAATTGCCGATGCCGGAAAACTTCGTGTGGCGCATGTTAATGGCAAAAGAGAGATCGATTGCTGTCAAACGATGCGCAGCAAACATTTGCCACACCCTACGGATCCCGGAATTGAGTCGCTCCAGAAACACGAAAATCGCTAGCAGTATATTGCGCTACGGTTCTGTCAGTAATTTTGTTGCTTGTTCAGATGTTCGTAGTTCGTAAGAGGAGCCCAATTCAGTGGCCGTTCCAGGAAGGAAGACTTAACAGAGGAATCACACGGAAAATGGGATGCATACGGATAATGCACGAACTTTCCACCAGAAAACAAAAAAAAAAAATCATCATGATTTGCATGCAGTATGCAGTGATTCTGTCTGCCAAACAGTTTACCGTCTGTTGTTGAGACGGAAAAATTGACTCACAAACTGAAGAAAACATTTGCTAAAGTATTCGACATTTGGACGCAGGAAGAGATTCAAGTAGTGCACGTAGTCGCAAACTATACAAATATTTTGCTGATCGATCGAAGAAATAAGTGCAAGGATTGAGAGGTGAACTAAGAGAGACACAGCAAAGATCTTCAGTTTTGTAGTTTTGGACTGCAGATGAGCGTGGAAACGGTCCCGTTCAGCCACGACAAGCTAAACGAAAAATATCAACATTGCCCTAAATTAAAATCTGTCTTTTGGAAGGACCGACAAATAACTACAAAAACAAATCCGATCGGCTTTAACAGATATAAAATCTGTTCTATTTTTACAATACTTTCAAGTACTAAGCGTCAACGTTTGCTACCAAGAGTAATATAATTTTTTTTTCTCACTTATTTTTATTTAAGGGATTGCTGTATAATAAGCTATTTCAAGGATAGACTTGATCTGTAAATATCCGTTTTGGGAGACTTCCGATTAATTCTGCGGACGATCCTTGCCAAATATATTCTCTAATTAAAAGTTTACATTGACTGTTCGCTTTTCTCTCATTCAAATAATGCCGGCCTAAGGTTTTCATTTTTTCTTTTCTCTAAAACTTACTTAAGTGTAACGATTTTTATATTATACTCGCTTATGTAGATTTTAAAGCAAAATAGCGCGTTTTCCAGCAACAACTTAGTCCGTCGGTCCGTCAGTTGTGTTTGTATTGTTATCAATGGCTTTTTCAATATAATCCAAACCTGCACATACTACACATATAAAAATTTGTTATCTATGTCCAGTTGAAGTAGAAGCTTGTTAAGCCTTTGCATACATGTTATATTATCTATATATGTAATACAATATATGTATACATATATATATATATATATATATATATACCAATTTTTAATGGCTCTCCGTGTAGTCCTTGTCATACTGATTTATTATACAAAAGACACACAGTTGTGCAGCATTTTAATTGAGGATTAAAATTTATATTCTATACATACACAGTTTTATTTATCTACATACACATACACATGTATATAAACATTTTAATACTTTTTAAAAACATTTCAAGCACACAATATTGTTTTGACGTTTATTTTTTCCATTGCGTTATAGTTTCTTCTTCTTATGCTGCTGCTGTTATTGGGTCTCGTAAAGGGCTCAGAGTTAGTAATATCTTAATATACAGTATCCACATAGGATATATTCATTTACGAGATGCCGTTTTGAACACCAGGCCAAACATCCGTTACAGTCATTTCCGCTAAGCATGTTGTTAAAGTTGTGTTGTTGCATAAACAAGTGTCAAACATGTGGTTTTCGCCCAATTTTTTCCCACTCTTTCGCCTTAATTCGACAACATCGTCTTGCTATTGCTGTTGGTGTGAACTGCAAGCATACGAGTCAGCAGAATAAAATGGAGGAAAAAATAAAAACAATTTCATGTTTTTTTTCAATACGAGGGTTAGAAAAACTTTACTGTACTTATGCTCTTTGCACTTGGCTCTTTGGTCCCCTCACCCTACTGCGGCGTAGATATGTTAATAAATTCTAACAAAACTATATTAGTGAATATGTCCGGGCAACATGTGCTTCAAGATTTACTATAATAATAACATGAACAAAAAAGTATGTTTGGTTTGTTGGTCTTAACACTTTTTGTTTTTTCGTTTTCAACACATTTGAGGTTTCAGAATTGATTTTGATAAACCCACTCGAAAAATACAAGGGATAAGAACAAGCTTTGTTTCAATTGAAAAAAAAAAAAAAATAGTTAGACAAAAAGGAGGAAAATTTAAATAGTATATCAGTTCGAGAGTAGAGGAAATTAAAAAAGATATTAAAGATTTTACGACAGATTGCGATAGACCAGCCTTAGGCCATGACAGAGCTGTTACATAACCGCTTTATGCCCAATCGGCGAAATCTTAGCGAAAACGTCATGTTTGTTAACTCAAGGCTTGGTTGTGCAATTTTTTTTTGCGCATGTGAAAATTAATTAATAAATATCTCATAAATTATTGATTAAAAAGAACAAAGGAAATTGAAATCTGACAAAACTTACATTGAATTGCGGAGAATATAGTTCGCACAACATGTCGAAAAGTTATATTCGAGCAAGTCCGATCGTTCAACATCCTACAACACTTTGCACAGATTTTACTTTCAGTCGCATGTTATGCGACCGGTAACCGTCGATCCCATTCTTAATAACACCCACGAAGGGGATAGTGCAAGTAATACTGAAAGTAGTTGCCGTCGATAGCATTAGGACGGATGCAAATTGTTGCACGATCACGAGATCGTGAATGAGAATGAATACAGGCTGCAACTATGCCAGTCAGAAAGCAGTAAACGCTGCATCAGCATTAATGCTACTCACTGTTCAACACTCGACGACGTGCACAATGCCGCGGACACCCATTTACCGTCGTTCCAAAATCTATACTCTAATACCGGTCATCTATTTGGCAAAAAAACTCGAACATTTCCTCATACATAAGTGGCATTCAGGCTTCTGCGTGTCCGATGACTACGCGCTTTTAATATAATGTCCGTGATGTGAAGGGTCCGCATTTTCAGTTCAGGCAGCCATAAATGAATGGCGCCAATGGACTGCAGACAATCCTTTTTGCTCTGCACGTCTACATTCGCTGTACTAGGAATGTTATCAAAGGGAGGCGTGTATTAAAGATATCGTCAAAATTTCGTTTTGTAATTGCGGTACTCTGAGCCGCCGTCTGGAATATAAGTCGCGTCTCTGTCCCGTTTAAACTGCTCTGTTGTACAAGTTTCGTTTCTAAAAAAAAATGTTAGCGGAATAATTGCAAAGAGATTAAAAAATCGACGGGAAGTGCTGAATAAAAGAAACGTGGGCGGAATAAGGCTTGTAATACTCGGCAATTCCGTTGTATTCTGAGTGTAAGGGAATCATCACAAATGGAGGAAACATTTTTAATACGAGTCATAAAACTCTTGCT
The DNA here is from genome assembly GCA_000688735.1 of Glossina austeni. Lineage (NCBI taxonomy): Eukaryota > Metazoa > Arthropoda > Insecta > Diptera > Glossinidae > Glossina > Glossina austeni. The sequence continues at coordinate 738,849 of KK502411.1, read as the reverse complement.
TATGCTTATGCACTCTTCTTACCACGAGCACGCCGAACAAGTTTTAGGTCAAACCCAAGAAAAATCAAGGAAAAATCTACGGAGGATCGTATAATCAATCGTTCGTCGATGTAGAGGGAAGCCATTCTTTGAAAGTGGATTAGCTCGCGCTAGTAACAGTTATTGCGACTGTTCGATTTTGCTTCTACTTAATAATTTACTTCTTTTTCTGGCTTATCTGACAGTTAAGTTTGCTGACCGCTATTCGACACTGAGGATAAATTTTTAATGGCGATTTACAAGCCACTTAATTAATGTCATATTTTTTAAAAGTCATTGGCTTGTCGCGATTGATGATAAGCGCAGATTGCATGGAATATTAAGTTGGTAACCGGTATCCATTTCTATAGCTTAATAGCTCATAGTTCATATAATTATCTTTTCTATATCGGTTCCTTTCATAACAACAACAAATTAATTATCTCTCATTTTAATAATTTTCATTTAATTAACTTGAATTATTAGTTTAGTAACATTGTCTGAGGTGTGCATTTCCCACTGCTTTCATATTTGATGGCAATTAAGATAAGCAATCTTTGATCTGTCCTAGGCAATGTTTCCAAGCGATTTCATTTTTTACATAGACGCTCGTTAAAATATTTTACTGTTGCTTCCCCTTTGAAAGCACAGCACGAATTTAAGAAAAAAAAAAAAAAAATAAAAAAAATAAAAAATTAAAAATAAAAGAAAAATTAAAGAGGAAGAAAAACGAATATAGCATACATCTGTCTAAAGACTAACAAGCACAAACAAATGCTTTGATGTCTTTCGATTCAGCAATAACGGTTACTTATCTAAGCAAATAAAATACAATTTCTCAGTCTTTTCTCCTTTATTTAGTATATTGAAGCACAAGTTATTGCAGTAACTGCCAGCAGGAATAGCGTTTGCACACACGTTTGTTACAGGTTCTTCAAAACGGAAGGAAATACAATCAGCGAGAAAGTAAGTAATAACACACAAAACAATTCCCTTTTCGTACGCAGACATACATATACTGGTAGTAGTAGTAGTAGTAGTAGTACGTCTCACAAAACGCATTAGTAAGTACAGTCAAGTGTTTAACAAACACAGCAAGAATGCTCAGAGGAAGGAGACGCTGAGACTGAGACTGAGACCTCAGGCCTATAGAGCATTATATTTGTTTCATTTTTTATAATTCTTTTTTTAACTTTGCTTCGATTTTCATATTGTTTGCACACCCGGTTTAACTGTCTGTAAAGAATTATGTATATAAACAAAAAAAGTATATAATCTATATCTATATATAGACTATCGTTTGTCTATGTGTCTATAGTCTCATATATTTCCCGAGAAAAGAAATGTGCATACTAAATAGTTCATTCCCTTTGCAACACCTTACAATACGCAGCAGTGATCTTAATGTGATATAAATTTTTGTATGATCTGTGAAGTAAGCTTTTAAACTGACGTAAACACATCACCGTGTAAACGTTCGGATTACTTTTAGATCCTTAAGTCTTCTTCTGCTGCCCTTAAATTCGTTCTTTTTGCTGTAATCAAACTTAATTCAAAACTTGACTCGCTAGAAATGCCTGCGGGGGATAATCACACTATTCAGGCCGTCTCTAGTTCAAGCATCAAAATTAATCCAAGACCTCTTGATCTATTCGCTTCAAGTACGTATAATGATTAAAAATGCACTGGTGTGTGTTTAATGCAATAACTGTAACTTGTGGTTATAACTTTTTTCTTTTTATATATGTGGGCCAGTCACTCAAGAAATGTTTGCTATTCGTGTAACAGATCAGACAGATCAGAAAGACCGTCACTTCTTTGTGGCAGCCTAGCAAGTGTATGCCCAAACGGGCAAATTTTATGCCATTACCGACTGATCACGCACCATGGCTAAGACGTAAATAGTCTCGACCGCATTTGAGTTTAGAACCCGCGAACACTGAATTGAAAGTGGAAACTCTTACCCACTAGGACGCTCCCGCGGACACGTGTATTATTTGTAAATTAGACAAAAGTTTGTATACGTTATTTTCGGCGGATATGGAGTCGCTCCTGCCTAATTCATTTTGCAAATCATCTAAACCGGCCCATAAATTACAATCTTAACCTTGGAGGCCTTTTAAACCCCGATTTATTTACGACGAATCAATATTTATACGAAGTATGTAAATACGAAACCTGAATTTGCCCATAGATGACTCTAATGCCACGTGGACATCCGTGAATAATTAAAAGTCGTAATATCAGCACGCATCGAAACTCAAGAGAAAAAATGTGAAGTCTTTTGTTGCCTTTTTTTTTTATTTGCCCGAACAATGCAAGAGAAAATCCTCTGAAGATGAAAAATGGATGAATTTTGAGAATCCCAGGCTGATGAATAAAAATTCATGGATAAATCCAGGCAAACCATTCACATTGACTGCGAGTTCGCACCGAGGCGGCAGGAAGGTGATGTTTCGTGGGCTGTGGCTGGCTGTTAAAGTTTGAATCTACTGCACTGTTGCTCACTCTGGCAACACTTTTAACAAAAATTAATCGACTTTCATCGTTCGCTGTTCCAGTCATTTCTTATATGATATCTGTCCATCCATGCATCCAGCAAAAAGCTGTCCGCAGTAGTTTGGAAGCACCCAACTAGGAAGTTCTAGTTTATTCGGTTCCGTCAACACTTGTTCGCTTGGATGGGACATCCACTTGCTTAGCAGCACTTCATTTCTCGCGACTATATACGATGACCGACTTGTCTGAAAAGAGCAATAGTTTTTTTTGCCATGGCATTCCCAAGTTGCTGGATAGGTGGTATAGACGTGTAGCTAGCAAAGGCCAATAGTTTAGAAAACAAAAATGTTTTTTTGTCATTTTCATGCAGTAGATAGATGAGTAGTTTCCGTATAAAAATTCCGGTTTCATATGTACATACTTGGTGCAGCTTCCGAGTTGTGCTATGAAATTTTACAAAAGCGTTTATGATATTCGGTGTGTATGATAAGACGTATATAAAAATCGCTATATCGAGCGTAGGTGGGTGTAATAAATTCGACTTAATCCAAGCATCTCTTATTTCTTGTTGTGCTTGCATTATTTGTTATGATAAAGAAAAATAAATTCGAAGGATATAAATTTTTTTTCATTTTTTTTTTTTTTGAAAATTGAACTTTAGATTGACAAACATCTACCCGTTCAAGTATTGGCTTATGATTTCTCGACTTTTAAGACTAAGACAATTATGTTCGTTTGTGAGCACAAGTAGCAAGTAGCAAAAATTAAACGTTTTACGATTAAAGCTAAGCTTTTCAGAAAAAGTTAAATCCCTTTTTTTTTTGCTTTTCTTGCAAAATTATTCGTACCACTTTAACCCGTACTCGTCTAACGTGCACGTTTGCAAAGCAAGTGACATGTTTCTAAATGTATTACCTTAACAATATTTATCTTCTTTGGGGGGATTTTTTCTTAGCTCTCACATATGTGTCATTCGTTGAATAAATCTGTGCTTGTGTCAAAGTTCAATCATCATTCATCAATAAAGCATTGTATTAGAAAGGCTGGTCGGTTTGTGTTGCTGTTGTTCTTATTTTGTCCTATTCTTTCTCCCCCGTGGTTCGTTTCGTTGCTAAACAAAATTTCCAACAATGTTTGCATAATTGATGACTAAACTCAGAAGAGACACGAGTAGTCTGTTTGTCTCTATGTGCGACATATGCCACGGGTTCTGGTGTGTATTTGTCTCTATCTATATACACTTGACATATGGCATCATAGTTTTTCACTATTGACAACAAAACACGTAATCACAAAATGCAAAATAAAAAAAAAAAGGCAGATAAACAAAAAAAGAGGAGGGAAAAAGGAAAATTGAGTAAAAAATGTTTTAGCCTAAGCAATATCTCGGAAATCCTGTTGCTGCTACCATTGCCGTTGCTTTTGCTACACAATCCACAGTTTGTTAAACCTTTTCGTTGTAGTTACCCTGAGATATAGACAGAGTTATGTGATGTCAGTGTCGGTGCACAGCATCAATGTTTTCATTTAAATTATGGCCACCCAGCGAGAACGACTATTTCACTATCCACTATCGTATGCATGCAAATTGATTCTTGAAAGGATTTTCACAACCATCTTTAAATATGTTCATATCAAGTGTATATAGCTCGCTTAAATTCGATGTAGGGTACCAGGTTGACATTTAAACCAAAGAAATAGATGGCATTCTATTTTAATTAAACCCGCATAGAAATGAAAAAATAAAACAGCATTTTAAATATTTTATAAGCCATAGCACTTGTGATGGATTATATGAGTACAGAAATAAAAGAGAGGACGGATGGATAACCATCCATATTGATTGGAGCTTTGAAAGTTCAAGGGTCATACTAACATATCGATATAATTCGTAAAGAATGACAATAAAAATTTATTGCACAAACTTTAAAGCAAAAAATTGCTTTAGATAATTTTCTATATTTTGTGTCTAGATATCGATGAAACTTCTAATCTAGCTCCGAATAGTCCATACACCCAAATCCATAAAATGCTCATTGAGGTATAAAAATCGGAAATAATTCATTAAAAGTGCAATTCATATACGATAATGAACGCTTCGCTGTACTGTGTACACTGCTCCCGAATTCCTTGAGTAAGTCCCGTAACGTTCGGTAAAGTTGCAATAGAAATGAGTTCTCCGGCTTAAGTGTAACGATCAATTGGCATGACTCTCTTTTCTCGTACGTACCATTCTACTTTAGTGTACTCTATGCCGCCATTTATGACGCCACTTAACTCCATTACAGTCGATTATAATACCGCTGCCTTTTTTCGACTTCACGGCGGTTGTTCACGGCATTATATTACACTTTAGCATATTTAAGTCTATGCCCAGTATTCTATTCTAAGCTATTTTGCTTATACCACTTATAGATTTTGCTCTAATACACCCACTTACCCACTGTTTAACGACGGTTAACTTTAATCCTCAATACCGTTAATTTATAGTTAATTTATTTCATTGTACGTTAACGAAGATTGTTCGCATTATCCCATGCTCTACCTAATTTCGCCCATATAGATTGATCTTACTCCCTTGCGGTGCTACATTGTTCGTGATTCTTGATTCTAACTTACCTACCCATAGCTTATTCTATTTCAATCGGTCGAATTGACAATTCTCCGCGGTTTTCTCCGCGGGATGGTGCCGATGTTTGCCGATATGTGGGCCAACACTTACCTGATTGTGTCAAAGAAGCGTGTGCTTAAAAGGTAACATTTCAGTTTACATTTTTTGTGAAGACGAGTTTCCAATTCTTTGCTCGTGTAAACAGTTATAGTGATTTGGGAATGAGTGAAATATCTGAAAAATCCCGCTATCTGATGCTTTTTTGCTATAAAAAAGGCAAAAACGCTGCAAAAAGCAAAAGTTCTGAAATGTACGGCAAAAATGCTTTGAGCAAACCAAGGACCCACGAATGGCTTGCCCATTCCCGCTACGGAAATTTCGATGTCAAGGATGCACTTCGCAGTCATTGGAAAAGCCGGTGGAATTTTGCTGAAACTGGTGGACCAAGACCGGCACGAAAGCTGTCAAGAAATGTCGGAGGCACTAAACGTCAACCACATAAGACTTTTCAATGCGGTCTAATATTAGATTTTGTCGTTGTTCACATTTCTCTATTACAATGTGCTATCATTTATGTCTGTATCCTATATGTCTGTCCTACCATCTATTCTATGCAATTCTACAATTTACGTCGAGGTATTTTAGTCTGCTTCCCTCCTTTGTATTGTCGGTCTTATGCGATCCGAAATATATTAAAATAATGCAACGGAAGACATATTGTTAGTAAGTTTACGTAAATACATGAGTAAGAATAAGTGCAAACAACACATTTATAATTTTAATTAAAAAGTGTCTTTACAATCAGCTAAATGAAAAGCAATTAGTTGATGGAATCAAAATTCGGAGAAAAAAAATAATGTAAATTGCAAATGGTCTGAGTGACATGGGATCTCATATAATGCTTTTTTTCAGAAGTTTCACTCTTTACAGCATATGACCAACGGAGCGACTCTTCTTAGCTGTAATTAATGAACGGAGCGGAAAAGTAAATTAATTTGAAACATGTGAAAGAGAGAGGGCGGGTGCATATGTCGAATAAAAATTAATCAATTCAATTGTTTTAGTTCTTATATTAAACGAAACCACATCATCATATAATTACGTATACAATTGGTTTAGGTAACCGACACAGATCTCAAACTTGTTATTTGGAGCACATTGATATTTTGTAAGATCGAGGGGCTTGGTTCTTAATTGTGTGAGTACGATAAACGGTTCGTTTCTTTCCTTCTAGCCTCTAGCCTCTAGCCTCTAGCGGTAAAATAAGTTAAAAGCCCTTCCACGGAAAGCAAATTTGCGATATGGAAAGTGAAAGCTTGTTGTAACAGTTACATTGCCGTGTAAGTCTTTAAGAAGTGGCGACTGTACAACACATCTGCATCAAGATTGATATGCCATAATATTACGCTATGAATCCGATATTATATCAGACGCTTATTCCCGACTCGCAACATACTTGCAATTTGCTACCGAATCTGCTGCTCTTACTTCTGATATCAACCCGCACGTCGACAGCCAAAGCTTGCGTGGTCTTCGCGAACGATATATCTTGTTGGGTGAAGAATTGGCAAATCGCGAAGGTAGTACATCGCCTTTAGCTTTATACCGTTATAGTTATAGAAAAAAAAAGTCGCCTATAGAAGCAAAACTGTCTTGGTATGCATATGGGTAAGAAAGTACTTTAAAGAGAACATGTCTAGCATAAACATATCCCATTAGATCTACAACAAGAAAAACATTTAAAAATATTACACAATTAAATTCTACTACTGAACACTACAGTATGTATATCAACTTTTAATATAAGGCGTTATATGGTAAATGGTCGAAGAAGTGGTGCGATCCAAACTATTTTCAATAGGGTTCGTTCTTGGGCCAAGGCACGCTTTTGTACCAAATTTCGTCAAAAATATGTCAACAATTGCGGCCTATAGGTTGAATACAAGAAAAGAATGCAAACGGACGGATAGACAAGCTTATACCGATTCAGAAAACGATTCTCATTTACAAAATAAATGAATATTCGATCGCTATAGAAAAAAGTGAGTCTATCTCAACTCCTTCTGGTTGTTGCATACATTTGCGCAACCTTAACATACTCCAAGTGGCGTCCGGTGTAGAAAGCTATTTCAAATCTGGTGTTCACTAATCAATGTTCCCTAGGGAGCATAAACTTGTCAAATATATATATGAATTCTATTTGAATGTAGCGTACTTAGCTATAGGATATAAAAGCACAGACCAATGCAAAGATTTTCTAGAAGCTCAAGTCCAAAATACTTCACAAAATTGTGAACATTTACCAGTGCGTAGCTAACGCTCAACTGCATTCAGCTTCATTCGTGCAAAACTCGCCGAATGTCACTGCAACTGAATTGAGGCAAGTCCAAGAAAGAACAAAAGTGCATAATAAACTGCATTAAAGATTTCAAGAAGATTTTAAAGAACTCTCTATACGCGACCGTTGAATTATCACTGTGATGGTCGATGACGATGAACTGTAAACATCAAAAACAATGTTTAAACTTTTACTAATAGATCATGTGATAATCGGAAATAATGGAAAAGAATAAAAAATGCAGCCAATGGAACGGAAGATACTTTGCTTTTGGTGAGAAGACATTAAAGATGCAGAACTTCCACTAGAGGAGAGAAATGACAAAGGTCCAGTTGTTCTAATGGCTATTGAAATGTCCAAAAAAATCGAACGCCAGCTGGAGTTACGAGAAAGCAATGGCCAGAATCGCAGTGTCGGGGTGCGCAAGCTTGACGAGAGTCTCATCTACTCTTCGCACTGAAACAGCACGATTTCATCGCGATCTTGTTGCTTTCTCGAAGGGAGAGGTAAGGCTTAAATATGAAAGATTGTGACCCGAAAAAGTAAATATTATGTTGAGATTCTCAGGCACTTTGTGATTACGTCTTCTTCCCTAGGCGAAGAGCAAGTGCTATTTTATTTTAGTTTGGATACGAATTAAGCCGATAATTGAGAAAAACAATCGTACCAGTGAAACCATCGTGAATGAAACAATGTATCGGTTGTTCCAACGCAAGCACGGAAACATTCGATTAGAAGACTAAACGCTTAAGAGACAATCGGGATAACGGGAGATCGATTAGAAGACTAAACGCTTAACAGACAATCGGGATAACGGGAGATCGAGTTTGCCCATAAAAATATGATGTTTTTCGATCTTTAATACGAGAAAGAAACGGTAGTGTCATGCCCTTGTAAATTTAGTAGGAAGAAACACAAACAGGGCGGCAAATAAACCGGCAAATAAATTTCACACTTTACAAATTTTGCCGCCATTACAATTAAAAGCAGGAAAGTATTGAAAAGTTATTCTATAAATTCTCTGGAGCCTTTTCTTAGCTATTAGAAAGCATTCAAATCTTTTCTCAATAATGATAATTTAATATACTTTAGGTTTACTTCTTTAAGAGCGTCCTTTATCGTTCATTCTAAAGTTTCTATATTTATTTGGCAAAGCCAAGGAGGGAGATTATTCATCTTGTCCACCCATCTCTAAGTATTTTGATATATTTTAGTTCGCCACTTTTTCCACTAAAGTCTGCCATAAATTTTTGCAATTAAATGTTAAGCTTTAACTGACTTACAATACATATAACAACATAACCCAAAAGACCTTTTCTCGTTTGAGGGCGAGAAAAAGCAAAAAAGAGGGAAAAAAAAGGAAAAACGAAAAAACGAAAAAACGAAAGCGAAAGCGAAAAAGTAGGAAGTTAGAATTTATTTGCCTTACGATAAAATTAAAACTTTTAATGTCGGTTGTGCTATATATATATATATATATATATATATATGTATACTCACATAATATATTTAGCCATCGTTGTAGCAAGGACTTAAAAATTATATAGACATAAAATATTAGAGTATTCTTTGGTAAATGCTCGCTGTAATATATGATGTACTCTGATTTTCTTAAATGTTAAGGAAAATTTCAGTTCATTTATTAACTCAAGACTTCCGCAAAGCATATAATTCGTGTCATTTACCTTTAGGTGAGCAAATAAGACGACTATAAACGGTTACATGGCATGCAAGGTACGCAGACAATTTGGGGAAATTTTGCTTTTTAATGCGATCATAGTAATCTACCACTTAATTAACGATATAACAAAAGCATAAATAGCCGAGACTTGCCAGCCGAGACTGTCAAGTAAAGCTTTTAAGGCACTAACACCGATGTGCAGTGGTAGGTTCAACCCTACTTAACTATTATCGACAACTGCAATTTAAATTTGTATGAATTTCTTGTCCGTTTTCACAGTACTTGAAAAGCTATGTAGAGTTTATGAATGTGTTTATGTTAGCACAAAACATGTCGATGTACTAAATTTCATCAAACCATCATAACACATACGACCTATATATAATACAGATGGACAGACAGGCTTAGCAGAAGATGATTCCGCATCCATCTGATTCAGTATAATAAAAGGCGGGTCTATCGCGAGTTCATCTGGGTGTTACATGCACCCGCAAAAACTTTATATCCCCCTGTACCATAAACGGCGTAATTGTTTTGCTAACAACAACATCTGTTTGCTAACTTGGGTGATTAAATGGTTAAACTCGATTCGAATTCTTCTTTATTTTCGTTGTATTATCAAAGCAAATAACTGATGTTTAAGCGCCATCAAGTGCGCTTCAATCGTCGCTTACACCATCAATCTTCCAGCCTTTAACCTTTTGACTCAGAAGTTTTTCGTTTTTAAAAAAAATAAATTCTTACACTACGAAAAGGGCTGATGGCACCTTGTTAACAAACGAATTTCGAAAATATTTGCAGGCAACTTCCACTAAGTTGGCAAAAACTTAACAGCAGCGACGAGCAATGGATCTATTCGCGGTATAACAGGAGTCGCATGAAGCCACACAATAAGAAATAAGTTTTTTCTTTTTATTTCTGTCCACTTATTTTTTCCAAATATATATTTGCACTTTAATTATGACGTCAGTGAGTTAAGGGCATTTTAGAAACATGTTGACAAAATTGCGCTTTATAAAGGTCGCATGTAGCCTCGCAATATAAAGTGTCACACTCGCACTCCTTTGAAAGTTTAAAGCGAAAAAAAAGGAAATTTATTTTTGGGCCCTTTAAACATAATTTCAATTAGAACAGAACCGTCTTCATCTGGTTATGCCCTATAATAATCCTTATAAGCAGATTTAATTAGGCGATGTTAACTCAGAAATTAGAATAAGTCGTCACTAGCCTTTTCTCAAAAACAATTAACGACTAAATGTAAACCAAAAAAATTCACCATCAATTTGATAGTGTTTTGCATACCTTACCACCTACCACCAGGGGATGAAGTTGTCATTCAGCATGTAAAACGTCGAGAGAAGAACATTCAAATTTCGTCAAAGCCGTCTGCATTCCGTTGGCCCTCTACTGTTGAAGCTTTGAAGATGGCATAGATTGAAACGGAGAACGGAACTGCGAAAGCGTTATTACAATTTTTAGCTACCGAAGCTACGAATAGGAAGCAGCTGGCAACAATTGAAGGAGATCGTTTTCGAAGATGCGAAAGCAACAAAAAAAAACACGACGACTCGACATTACAGTCACGAAAAAAAGGTGATAATCTCTTAAACTCCTATGCGAAGTTTTGATTTGATTATTATTCGCACACACAAAGTCAACTCAATTGTGATTCCGTTCTAAAGTGTGATCAAGAACGTATATCGTGCGTAATTCCCTGCTCTGCACATATTTCATAAATCTAACCTATATTTCGTGCCGGATATGGAAATTGTGCAATTTTGGCTTTTGATGAGGGACTAAGCACGACTCGCCTCAAAACGGATATAGACTGAAACTAGCAAACAACTATTCATCACGTACTAACTTGCGTTACTCGATTAGTCCACACGAACTACAGGCAAACAGTTGAGCTTTCAACATTTCAGATTACAATTTTTGCTGGTCAGTTGGCGGTTTCACAAGAATTTGTTTTGCGTTCTCTTTTAAATCCCACACTACATATATATGTATATACATATACATATACATATATATATATATGTATTGTGCTTTTGACAAAAAATGCGACTTTATTTTTGTACGATTCGCGTAAATATTTTATATTTTTAAATTTAAGTTTGTAATAAAATTTATAAAAATTATTTAAATGCATGAAGAGAGGGGGGGGGGGGGAAGAGAACTGCACGGGTGAATCTAAAAAAAGGGGATTTTATTGTAAACACAAGCACATAACAAAACCAAAAGCAAATTTACTGCCATAAGTATATACGTGTAGGTTGGCCCTTTGCAAATACTAAATATAAGCTTGTCGTTATTTCTTCTCATCTATAGAATCACATCATAGCAACAACATAACCTGCAGCTACAATTAAATTTCCATTGCTCATGTCATGTCACGAACATTTATGGCAACGACTCAATGTCATTTACTATAAATCGGATATTTTTTTTTTTTTTTTTTTTTTTTTTTTTTTTTTTTTTTTTTTTTTTTTTTTTTTTTTTTTTTTTTTTTTTATTAATATCACTGCATCGACCCGCTTTAAAAACATTGCAATATTTTCGTCAATATTTTTATCTAAATATTCACCGCTAACTAACTGTCTCGTAAGGGTGATACGAATTTTACATTTACACCTTAATTGCACTAAATAAAAAGCGGACTTTCTATCGTCATTGTTATTATTATTATTATTGTTGTTGCTTTTGTCAATCACATCACATCACATTATTTCTTGTTATTTAAAAATATTTCAACAAAATATCTTATCCAACAATCAGTTAAATTCCTTCTTGCGTTTAAATAAAACTTTAGACAACACTCTCTCATACCCATTGTACTTCTGCCCATCTTTCCATCTTTAGTGGCATTGACTCCTCTTAGTGCGTTGTAGAAAGTATTCGGTAACGACAGTGCAGTACCCGAGAGAATGATTCGAATTGCTTTTACATCTTGAATTGAGTCCATTGTGCTTTTATTTTATTTATTTAACCGAGCCCGAGTAGAACACTTCTTCTTGCTTGTTTCTTTCACAGGTTGTTCTTGCTGTTCTTTGGAATCGCTATATCCATTAAATGTACTTTTCTTGCTCGTTTGTTGAAGACAACCAAATCTATGGTCTCCCCCCTCCCCCCCTCACCCCATTGACTCCAACACCCAGTACAGTATTATTATTGTTGTTGTTGTTATCTTCATTCATAACTCTTTCTTCCAGAACGAAAGTTCTTTGTCTTGTATCCATATCTAGGATAACATAGTTCAAATTCTTTATATATTATTTGCATTTTGTTGTTGCTATCTTTATTCGAACTTATTCGTGGATCTCCTTACAATTCTACAGATGCGTAACTTTACGGCCCTTTGCATTTGTTTGTGGATTTTTGCACTTGATTTAATATTTGTTTTCTTTTCTTTTCTTAGAGTTGTCGTTAAATGCTTGCAGATGATATTTTTTGTTAATGCGGTTTTGATTCTTTCAACTTTCCAGTGCCGCTTTGTTTATACTGTCAACGCTGTTTATTCCAAACACTTTTCCTTTATGATTTCATCATTTAATATGTATTCACCTTAAAAAAAGGCACACATTTTTTTTTTTTATCAGCTATTATCATGTCTGGCCCATTATGTAGCGTTCATTTTCTACCACATATTCTGCGTTATATTTATAATAAAAACAAATATCTGTTTAAAAGCGCAAAGCAAATTATTTGTTGTTCAAGATCTGGTCCATGTTTATATCCTCTATTTGCAAAGTACCTCAATTCTGATGGGTGCGACGTGTCTTAGCCGTCGCGATAGCCGTCGACCATCCATATCATTTTGCGCCACAGGATCTTTTATTAATGAGTTTTGATCGCTTCTATTGCACACTACTTGAACTTGCATGGCAATTAAATTTTCTTTAAAGTTTCCGTTGCTGGAAATGAATTACCATTAATTAACCACTGATTCGAAGCTTCACTGTCAACGTGGTTTTGGTTTTACATAGTTGGATAATTGTCATTCGGTCGCTCAGTCATCCATTGATTTATTATTATTATTATTATTATTATTATTATTTATAATTAATATTACTGTTGCTGTTATTATTATTACTATTATTATTATTATTGTCGTTATTATTGTTATTATTATTATTATTTATAATTAATATTACTGTTGCTGTTATTATTATTATTATTATTATTATTATTGTTGTTATTATTGTTATTATTATTATTTATAATTAATATTACTGTTGCTGTTATTATTATTATTATTATTATTATTATTATTATTATTATTATTATTATTGTTGTTATTATTATTATTATCGTTGTTGTTACTTTTATTATTACTATTATTATCATTATTGTTATTGCTATTGTTATTATTGACTTTCTTTTCTTTCCTCAACGCAATGCTGGGAATTCACCCATCCTTGGGTGTATTACGTAGTGGGGTTGGGTTCAACTATTTTGAAATTGTTTTCTTGATGCTTCTGTCCTCATTTGTAGCAATTGTATTTATCGGTCTTACAAAATCGGTCTTACAGAGAGCAGCACTACTTTCTGTGTCTTATCCAGTACATTATACATGCCTAAGTACTTTGAGTTTTATTTCCAATTTTTACACTATTCCCGTACATGATGTCACAACGAGATAAAATAGGAAAACATATTATTCTTCTTATCGTTTTTATTATATTGTATACCTTTTTTTTATTACTCTTAGCCTTATTATTATTATACCGGCCACCGAAGGATGGGGAAATGTTCATTTTGTTATAATGTTGGCAACACCCAAAAGCAAACTTCAGAGACCCTATAAAGTATATATATATATAGTATTAATCAGCGTGAAATTCAGAATTGATTATGGCATGTCTGTCCGTGTGTTTGTTGGTGACACTCTTTTGGTCGCAAAAATGGAGACACGATTGCAAATTTAGTAGAAACGTTGAAAGTTTCTGCACGCAAGTCGGTATTGAAAATGGGTCAGATTGTTCAGAGCATACGCCCACAGGAAAGCGAAAAGTGAGCCCAATCCCGTTTCTCTAAGCAACAATTTGTGGATTTTTGCTCACTGTCCATTTTCGCCATTCACTTTACGGAAAACTCTACTTTTTATGTGCAAAACAGCCACTTGAGTAGCTGAGTAGGCAAAGGATTGCGACTTCAAATCGCGTACTTGCGATTTTCAATATAGGCGAGCGTTATGCTCCACGCTATTCGGCAGTCTTTATATCCATACCTTGTAAGTTTATTTACGAAATGTATAGACAATAAATAAATAAACAAATAACGTGCACAGATGGAAAACATCGGCCATGCCCACGCGATGTTACAAGTGGTTAAATTTTCTTCTTTTGCGCTGTTTTGAGGATTTATCTGCTTATCAATTATAAGTTAAACGAGGCGGAGTGTTGAAAATCGTTTTGTACGTTCCTCAAAAAAAGATGGACTACTTGCCTAAGGATATGCGGCCATTTTAAATTAGTTATGGTGGACGTCACGACATAGTGGATGAATTTTTTCTTAACAAAATCTTTTAGTGAACTAAAAAATAGAAGACAAATTTTTCCCCAGTCACTTTTTTATAATAATAAATAAAGCATGGGGCGGTAGAGTTTTTAATGGTCGCGAGGATGCGCGACCCGGCCCCAGCCGAATTTAATTTTCCTACTTGTTATCACTAATATTGCATTAATGCCGTTATTATTTTTAAGCTGATTATAATAAATTTTACAGTTAATTACAGTAATTTATAGTATATAAGATCGATAGTGCAGTAAGTAGTAGGAAAGTAGTGGCAGTGCCGCAAGGAATGAGATACAAGCGCATGCACTGATGTACTTTTAGTAAGTGCGTATAGTGGAATCGGGGTGACGACGTTTGCACACAAACTTTGCATAGTAAAAAGGGAGTGATCTTTAAATTACTCTTTTCTCTGCTCTCAATTTATTATTGAAATCATTAGTAGGAAACCGCTCGATCGGAGTGGTTCTTACTCCTTCATCTTTTTCACTTCCTTTTAAGACGATATAAACGTTTAGCTTGGTTTCGTACTTTTTTTTACATCAAAAATCTTGAATTATGTTTAAATATCAATTAGTCGTCATTCTCACCTTTCCCTGTGCATATAAATGTACACAATTCACAAAATATATAAATAATGACTGGAATTTTGCTCGTTTCAAAATCAAAAAGAAAAAAAAATAAATAAATTTCTGCCCAGACCAAATGTAACTCTCTGGTCTCTCTGGTTTTTCGTTTTTGTTCATGAAATGAAAATGAAATCAGCCTAACATTAGCGTGTGTGGCTTGTATACCGGATATTTATATATGTAAGTCCATGGACATATGTATGGATAAATGTTTCTGTAAAGTAAAACATTAACAATGTAATGCCTTCTGTTAGTAAAAGTGACATGCGGTCGATAATTGCGCAAATTCTAAAAATGATATAATTTCGCTTTTAATTGTTCTGTCAGTGCTGCAGACAAAAATGGCAATAAAATATGCCATTATGTCACATACAAACACATATACGCTTCGCAAGCAACGAAGAATTGAACAAAATAAAAAAAAAAAAAAGAACAACAAAAGCAACAAACAAACAAACAAAAATAAATAAAGTAAAATAAAATTATGATTGATTATCAATTAATGGCCGGAGCTTTTATTTCGCACTTTATCTGGACAATGGCTGTTAATGGCTTTGCATATCTACATCGCAGCTCTTTGCCAAACTTATTAAAAATTTCGTAAAACGAAAGCTTTTAAAGGCGAGGCCAAAAAATTACGGTTAAAATAACAAAACCACAAATTATATGCAACACCAGCTTTAGCAGCATGTGTGCTTTACACAACAAAAACAAAAACAAAAAAAATGTTTTTTTTTTTTTTTGCTACGAAGTAAGATGGAATTAACATTATCTGCAAAATATACGATTTCGGTTAAACACATCGAAACGGCGGTTGCACATATGGTCATTAAAGCGACATTTTTATATTAAAATTCGCTTAAGTGCTGCTATTTTGGCTTACAAGTGCATGCAAATGCCAACAAACGCACAACACAAAACATTTTCAGGATACATATTGAGCTCACCAATATCTTAATATCGTGTTCTAAATCGTTTGTAGATATTCCCAAAAACAAGGAATAATTCAACATTTTTTAATGCTTATTTAATAAAAATTTGACCAGAAACTCTTTTTCATACGTACACATATTTACACGTTAGGCATATACGCCATCGAACTGTTAAAGCACATTTGTTTTATCAAATCGTTTATAACATCCCGCAACATACATTAGAGATGTCATGAAGCGTAATCTGTTCAGTAGATTAAACTACATTTATCCGCCCGTCCGTCCATCCATCTGTCTGCCCATTCATCCGTACGTTCATTCATCCGTCCGTCTATTCTCCGTCCGTCCCTTTAACTCGGCATGTTTGATACCGACTTCAAATCTAAGGATACGGTGTAAATGAAGCGAGCTTTGAAATTTAGTTTCTTCTGAATAAAAATTGTAGCAAATATCTGAGTGCCTTAATATTACCGATTAGCCAATTGATCATATCAATGGGATTGAATCACAAAAATGCTACTCTTCTATTTTGGAGTTTCCCCCGAAACCATTCAATCAGAGGTTTTCCATATCGGAATTCGTTTTCAATAACTTAACTCTTTTGTTGGCTGCGACATGCATTTCTTCAATTGTGTGTCTGGCGGTGAATTCTTACGAAAGTCAATTCTCGCCGAGACTAATTTTGAGATGAACAATGCCATCCATGCGGTGTTCGCGATTTGACAACGCAAGACATTGCTCGGTGGGTAGTGGCACAACACGAATCCATTGAATACACATCCACTAGGCTGCGGACAACACCCTATGACGTTTCCTCGTCCCTCATTTACTTCTCTCCAGCAAGAGTTTATGCATGTTTTCATTTAATTGATTCACATTGAAATCTAAGGTTCAATGTGCTTTCGAAAGTGAGTAATACTTGCTTAAGACGTTGGGTATCAAAAATTCACCCTTAACTGAAAATGGTTTTGTGTCATGCCTTTATGCTCGCCAAAGTATATACAAAATTATTTAAAAATTTTCTAAAATTCTTAACGCACAGGCGGAGCACACTTCAAAAACATTTTTCATCATTCCTTTTAAATCCTTTAGACTTTAGTACATGTAGGCATAAACTCTTCCACGGGGTGAGAAGAGAGCAAAAGAGAAAAAAAGCGAGACAGAGAAAAGTAGACAAAGGGAAAGATAGGGCGCCAAGGCTTAGGCTTATCTTGCTTTCCCTGTTGCCTTTTTTGTTTTTGTTTTTTTTTTTTTGTTTTTTTTTTTTTGTTTTTTTTGTGTGCTTTACACTCATTGAAAATACCCTTAAGTACTTTGAAACTATATAATGTCTCTGTTATCAATCCTGTTTTCTTTTCTTTACTCTTTAATGTTATTTATCTACAAAACAAGCATTGACGAGAAATTGGAAAAAAGACTCTTACTTGTTAAAGAAACTTTCTCTCTCTGGTAAGGCGAATATTTTCCTTATTCACAAAGTTGTTGTGGAAATCTTGAATCTAAAATTATTAACATAATGTTGACATTGAATAGCACTCAAAATGAAAATTGTGTTTTATAATCAGTTTAAGGAGGAAAAAGTTTTCTCCTTTTTTTTATTTATTTATTTATTTTATATATAGATATGCATATATATATATATATAAATTTATTCTTTTTTTTTTTTTTCTAATAGTAAGTAAATGTGTAGCTGCACGCAATTGTAGATGACAACGCTTCAAGTTTATGAAAAGCAAAATGCTCAACTGTCGGCAGCAAAAGTTAAATTAGGTTTTTTTTTTTTTTCAATTTTGTGTTATTGAACATTTGGGGGAGCGAGCTCTTCTGATGGTCAGGCTGGATTTTAAATGCTAGTCAATCAAAAACTTGCACTTATGGCTGTTATGAAAAGATTTCTTGATATTAATACTTGTGCAGTTATTGTTGTCTAATGCATTAAGAGAGACTTTAATGTCAAGTTTTTGGAATAACGGCCGTCGAATCCGGTCCGCTACTTTTACAATTTCAGTTAATTCAATTTGCTCGCATATAGCTATGCTATGTATCTGCCTTCTGCGGATTCTATTTGCCTTCACGACCGAACGTTAAAGGTGTTTGTGTATTTTTTTTTGTTTGCTTTTGTAATAGTAGTTAGGCTTTATTTTGCTTTATTTGTAGGCCCAGGCCTACGCCTGAGGTAGATGATATGTGGACAAGAACAGAGGAAGGACAAAAAGCACTAAGTACTTGGGGACAGTGGTTAAGACAAGAACAGATATTAAGATTGAACGAAATTTCTGGTAATCTCGGTTTCGGTAATCGGTTTGAATTTCCAATTCATTACCTTTTACTACAGAACATGCTCCTCATTTCTTATGCAGGCTTCCCATAAATCACTTGAATTGATCTCAAATAAGCAAAAGAATTGACTTTGAGTTTTCAGTTCTGGTAGTGAAGGTCTAAAGATATTAGCGAACAATGACTGCTACAGTCTATTATCACAGGGCGTATTTATAACATTGAAACATCTCTCAGCCATTTTGGAGTTATATTTTTATTCTGCTTCATTTCTCCTATGCAACTGCACACCGAATGATTATTAAAGCAACACAAGTTCTAGTTTATTAAAATTTGCGACTTTGATTAGCTTATGCGTTATAGTAATTGATCTTGATGCGTAGCAGAGGACTTTCTTTTAGAAAACGGCTTGAAGCAGCTTTTTGCGCTCATAACATTATGCATGAAATTTCCTTTCAAATCGTAAAAGTTAAAGTCGTCTATATGGGGGTAAAGTCAATTTTGTAGGAGTAAAGGAAAAGTAGATAAAAAATTTACAGGTAACACATTAACACTCTTCAAGTTAAATCCTATGGCAACAAAATGACTTCTATAATAGCAGCAACGGAATCCGTCTACAAGCGTAAACAACAACGTTACCTATAGTATATGGAATGTAAAGAAAAATGTAAAGAAAAATAAACTCGAAAGAAGAAAAAGTAATTTTCCAAGTTGTTCGTTCAAAAATGAAACTTTGTTGAGTAATTTTTCTCAACTTTGTTAAAAAATGGTATGAATTCCACGCGCACCTTTTCAACTTAACTCTTAGAAAAAAACCGAACAAGAGCAATAAAAAATGCGAAAATATACCGAATACCGAATTGCAAAAGATTTGAAGAATACCTTACTTCTAACGCAACGCTCGATGGGGACTAATACGCTTTTACTAATTAAATGCGGTTACGGTTCGAGCGTAAGGCTCTTCTCCACAGAATCAGTGCCGAGTCTTACTTCCTAAGAAAACTTCTTGACTTTATGAGACTCTTAGGACATGGATTGACGTGGACCCGTTGAACTTTTGCACTTGACGAGTATTGCTATGATCAGCACACTAGAAACTTGTCCAATTACTGAAACGAATAGAAATAGAAGTGACAACTCAACGGATAATTAATTTTATATATCATGTAATCGATCGGATCGACCGGAAATAAGATTGCAAAAGCTAGAAATCTTAAATCTACGAACTTCTCAATTAAAATCGTTGGACGGGCTGTATTTGAAACTTCACTGCTTCAGTCCAGTTGATGGATTTATCTATGATTAGGTGGCGCAAGAAATATTGGGTATCCGGGATTGTAGCTCGTGCTTCTTAGTTCCAAATGCCAGTGTATATGAGTAGAATATTCGTTTAGTTTGCTAAGTCAACTTAAACGTATTTTCGCCTTGTTAAGGCTCAAAGGGATTTGGACTTCCTGAAATTAGTGAACCGTTAAACTTATGTTTTGCGCATGTACAACAGTAATAATAAGTTCATGTTTGTGCCACGTTAGAAAATGTGAATTTTTTTTCTTTCGTTTCTTCGAGCACATACTGGAATTCGGGCGCCGTATGATAGGTGTCCACAAATATTTCCACATATAATTCTCATATATTGCATGTTATCTGGCAAAGTGACTACGCTTACATGGCTTGTTACGATTGTACATTTCACAGGTCGACAATGAAAATAAAAAAATACAAATTTTAACTAATCTTTACTACGATTTCCTGACATGAAAAAGCATTAAATTTCATCATCAGAAAATCGCAATTTTCATGAAATAATCATGAAAAAGCCATGAGTTTAACTCTTTCTCCTTTCATGCCACATTAGTGGTGGATTTTGCAGTATTCCTGCATGTTCGCATGTTATTTGTGTATCCACCTAACAAAAAAAACAAGAACCGTGCTCGCGGTACAAACAATGGAAAAGAAAGCAACAAATTTCGTTCGCCAGACATAAAGCACACATCTAGGTGTGTATTCAAGCGAAATTGTAAAGGAAATGGAAGGACTATAAGTTGCTAATTTAAAATTTGTATTAATATTTCATTGTTTACCATATGTTTATGGGTGCAAACAAAAAATGCACATCGTTACGCAAACAAACTGCGATATAACATAAGTTTACATACGAAAATTAATCACTTAATACTTTGGAATGCGATCTGAGCTTCTATGTTCCTTTTCTTTTTTTTTTTTTTACATACGCGATACATGTTTTTCTATATACGTATATATGTGACGTTAGCCTTTCAGAAGGTAGCGCCTCTACAAGTAGTGTTGATAATGGTCAGGCAGGATTATACGCAGAGGAGATAGAATTGCTTTCTTAAGTTCAATTATTTGACGAAATGATTGAAATCTTCCTCTCTCAGTGTATGGGCACATACACTAGCATACTAACATGCTCGTACGAAATACAGAAAGACGGAGATGTTAATCCCCGATTTATGCGGATATTTTCATTGAGTGCATGAACAAGATTTAATCGCGTTAAATTTCGACATTTCATTGTACGATGAAAATGTGATTTTCTTCTAAAAGTAAAGCCCATATTATCTACACGTGTGCAGATGTATTCAATGTGTTATGTAATAAATGTTCATTTACGAATTTTGCGCAAGATATGTCGATTTCGAGACCTTAATTTGTCTGATTTCTTTGTATTGTTTTATAGTCGAGCTTTCATTTTTGTATTTGTATAAATAAATAAGCAAAGAAAGAGATAAGCCGACTATTATTGTTATATTCTCCTTAGAATTCATCAACGATAGCTAAGAAGTATTTATTTCAAAACTGTAGTCCTTTCGGTCCCTTCAGAGTTAAGAAAACGTTTAAATTTCCCTTTTGAAGACAGTATGAAGAGAGATTCCTTGAGAACTCTCAATAACAATAACGAGCATGCAAGATGTGCATGTGAATATGTACACATATACGTATATGTCATATATATTTGATGTATATATAAATGATATATATGTACATATATATATATTTAGGTAGAGAAAGGTCAAAATCATCGAATTTAATCGTTATGTACACTGAAATTTCCAATTTCCTTATCATTTTTAACTGTAGGAGTTGTTGGCAAAAACTTACGCAACCTCCTAATATACATATATATATATATAAGAAATGCTTGCGTATATGTATACAATGTAAATATATATATATATGATATTGTAAATATGAGGCAACGATACCACAATTACCCATAAAAAAGTTAAACGCTTCCAAGTTTGAAGAAAGAAGTGGAAAAGGACTGATGACAAAGAAATAATTAACTAACAAGTGGAGAAATGTAAAATTCGAAAATGTTTCAATGTTTCTGACTGCTCGCTTAAGATAATTACTAATAAAAGTTTTAGGGAGAAGCATTTAATGCACACATAAAATTACATGCTCATAAATATTTCAATATGCGTACACATTGTACATACGTACAACTTGTGCACATGTACGCGCGTATATATATATATATATATATATATATATATATGCGGATTTGTATATACATGCACATATATAAGCGTGCATGTAAAGTAAGATGAATTCCGGCACATTTTGGTGTACGAAAAAGTAAGAGACATCCAACACGACAAAGCCTCAATCAGCGACTTTAATTGAGTGTAAAGATTTGTAATTGCATGCCATGCCTTAAAACGCACATAAATATAACTGTAAAGATCGTCTGTAAAACGAATATGTATGCGTTTGAATGTATTCGCAAATGAAAGTAAAGTAAAAGAAATGATTGCGTGGAATGATTATCAACACAACCGGTGGTGTAGTTATTTCAAGAGAATTTGTTGCTTACACACGAATACTCTAATACAAGATATACGTGTATACGTGTGTGCATGCGTGCATACATATATGTATCTATGTGCGCGTTAACACCCACTCGATATTGAGGAAATTTAAGCACTAATGTGATTAGTTGAGTAAATGCATTGCCAAAATCCAATTGCCGCCAAATCAGGAAGGATTCGCATACTATATACGCAGGCATACTTACACACGCGTATATATAGAGAAACGATGAATTTACAATAAATTGCAAAAACGTGATTGAAAATTTATCATCAACATCAGCATCAACGTTGTCATGAATTTTTTTCGATGAAACTTTATAGAAAATTTCATATTGTGTTGCTTAGAATAACTATTACTGTAGTGGCAAGCGTAGAAAGAAAGGATGAGATAGGTAAAGGAGAGGAAGAGAAAGATATAGAGATGGAACAAGGCAAAATAATATGCTGGTATGCATACACATATGGTAGCCTGTTTCCTTCTTCTTTAGTTGATTCGTATAAACAAACAAAAACTCTGTGCTTTTCCTTTTCCCCCTTTTCCCCCTTTTCAAAACCTTTTTTTTTTATTATTTTTTTCCCTTTTTTCGTTTCTCTTTGCTCGTTTCCCACATTTACCAAAATCCCATCAATTTAAATTTGCCAACGTGGCATACCGAGATTTCTATACATACTACATACTACATACTATGTATATATGTATTATTTGCGTTACCGATTGCATCAAATCGAATCGAATCGAATCGATCGAATATGTAGTGACTTGTAGACACAGCATATATATGCGACCAATACATATGCAAGTTTGCGGTTTATAGTTTAATTTGCAAAATATTTCTAATGATATGGTTTCTCTTCTTCTTTACCATCATTACCTGCGTCTTTCTGCAAGCAAATCAAATACGAAATTCAATCGTAATGAGACCATCCATATATATATATATATATATATATCTATATATAAATATATAAAAGTTTTTCTATTGGAACAGGTGGCCAATACTCTTTGCAGGCATATATATAACGTTTTATATAATTGTTGATGTACATGATGCTTTTTTCTTCATAAATTCTTTTCTCTTCTCTCAAAATTTGCTCTGCCCGAGGGAGCCCAAAAAGAGGGAGGGGTAATGTGCACATTGAAATTATTCTGTTTGCAGTTTATCGTAATTTGTTTAGATGGGGGATTTTGCCTAACTTATCTATCGGTATTCGCATTACACACACACACACACACATATATATATATATATAAACACATAAACAAACAATTTATTTTTCATTTAGTTTGCATTTGTGTGTTCACTAAAAGTTAATTTATCTTCAACTCAAATTCTTGGTTAAATTAAAATTCTATTGAAAAAATTTACTTGGATTCGGGCCTGCTGTAAGCGCGTACACGTACGTGTTTTTGTGTATACGCATTGCAGAGATCCATCCTCAGGGCTTTTGCAATCAAAAATTTATTCTAATTTTCAAGTGGTATTTTTCTTTTCCTCATAATTCTCTTTTTCATTTTTATTTTCCTTAAATTAGCTTCTTAAGGCTTTTGAATGAAGTTTGGCACAAGAAAACTGCGAACAAAACGGAAGTCAGGTTAAATGTTAAATGCACGATTATGCTTCGATTTAAAAGGTAGTTTTTATACACTGCATCCCCTAACAGTATAAGACATAGCGTAGTACCACTTGGTGTACTTATTGCATGGTGTACTTCGAGCATGATTGGATGTGTTTAACAACTAGAACGACTTGAGATAGATTCGCCGTTCGTAATGCAAAACGAATTATGTTTAGCTTGTGATAGTCTATCTATGCCACTTGGTGTTCACACAATCCACAAATCATGATTTTCGAGATAATTCGATGAAATTTGGGACATTGGGGGCGTACTTGCTGTTGAATGGATATAAAGTCTTATTTAAAAAAAAATATTATCTAAAAAAATGTCCCATTTTTAATAATCGACGACAATAATCATCTAACAGTGATATTTGTGTGTACTGAATATGGACATTTTGTGTGGTGCAGGATGGCACCATTTTCTCAATCCTGTCTCAAACATTTGAAACATTAACAAAATCTATTATTTAACTTTTTTTTATGGAAACTAACCCAAAATAGTGAGATGATTGACATACAGATCTATGTCAGTTTTTTCAGGCCCCTGCCAGGCATAGGTAAGTGAAACATTATTGACGGCCGCAATTAATTGTTGGTATGCTATGGCGAAAATAGTGATGCAAGGTATGTTATGGCCGGTTTTACCCGATTATTAAGTTTTGACTTGTTTTCACTAGACTAGGTGTGCAAATAAATTCTTTAGGGTTTGTGATCAAATTGAAATTTATCGAAAACAAGCTTGCCACCCGGCTTAACAATGAAAATATTTCCCATCACTATGTACAGCCGTTCATCGTTTATCGGATAGTTTTTGCATGCTCTCGCGTTCAGTATTATGCGCTATTGAAACGAAATAGTTATCGAGGTCTTTTCGAATATCTTCGACTTTTGTGAACCGCTGATCTGGCAAATATGATTGCATCGATCTGCACCAGCGATAATCAGAGAGAGCCGAATCTAGAAAATAGTTAAAGTTGAAGATCACTTAGGTTAGATCACTAGGTTGCTTTTGCTTTACGATTTTTTTCTCTTCGATTGGCTTATAAGGAATCCAACTTTCTTGCCCCCGCATCGTTGTCACTTTGCCGCTGTATCCAAACGAACTGCAATTGTTTCCTCGCTTATAATCCTAACTGTTCAGCGAACCATATTGGAATTTTTATTGGACTGGATTGCTATGAATCTCTTCATCCAATTCCATCCGGACGCAAAACCTTTTGCATGAAACTTCGCAAACCATATCTTGTTGTATGTTTAACCTCGGGTTAGCTCACTCAATTCAGTCACTTTAGCTGCATTTTTTTTAAAATGGTTTTCACCTTACAAGCGAATAACAGGCAGTGCCCTAAATGCTGCTTGTCTTTGCACCTTGCTTGTAAATAACTAAAACTTAAATCAGCTTCTAAGCTATGTTTACTCGAGATGACGGAAGAAATGTACGCTTTCGGCAGGTTCTATAAAGCAAATAACAAAACCTTAGTACAAAAGATTTATTTGCACACTCAATATTTTGCTGGCAAGTAACGCAAAACCTTAATTATTTTTCCAAAGAGTTTTGTGTAAAGAGTAGCTTTCTGTCATTCAAACTTGTATGCTCTGCACCACTTGTGTGGTAAAGGTACCTTAAGCTTGTGAGAATGCATGCAAGAACCAGAAGGACTTGGAATGGACCCGTCTTTAATTATAGCAAAATATTTCAAGCACGATTAGGAACACACAGTCTTCCGATCTGGCAGATGTCTGCCCTTATATTGTATTTGATACATTGCTATGGTATGAAGCTAAGACGGAAGCTATTAAAAATGAATTCGATCAAAGTCTTTTTGCTATGATTCTCTTTACATTCTCATACTCATGACCGAAGAATGGGAACTTTTACAACATCCAGGAGGAAGCTTCAAAGATCACATCAAGTATACATCATTTCGATCGATTGAATGAAGCTGTGGACTTCAAATTTAATAGAAACAATGGAAGTTCCTGCACGCAGAGTGTAGCTGAAGGTGGGTAAAATTGGCTGAAGGACACGCCTGAAATACGACGTAAAGTGAGAAAGAATGCTTTCGCTTTGCGTATTGTTTGCTCGTTACTCATAAACTGCAATAAACGCCACACGATCTCAATTTCCGCTTTTATTCCACAAAAATAGAAAGCATTTGTCACGCCTAGGTATACAAATTTAGTCTTTCCTTGTTCTAGTCCTCTTTTCGATAACGGCGATGGCTATAAAACATTCTGCCACAGCCGAGTATAACTTTCTTTCTTGAACAGGATACATAAATTTTGTCCGGACGTATGTAGCACCCAGAAGAACTTAAGATCTCTTCTCTCTCTCTATCTTTTATTATAATGACCGATTCAGCATCATTTGCCGGATCGATATTAGCTTTTCTGCTCTTGTAGTTTCTATTCAGCCCAATGGCCACAATTATTGAAATATTTTGATGCTGAATATCGCTCAGTAATAATTTGAAGTTCTAAGTTGGTATGAAAACCTTGAAACGGATGGAGCGATTTCTTGAAGCCCTTGCCATATAACTGTCTCTACGGAAATTCAAAAAGGATATATTTCAATATTCTTGATGAGATTTCGTTCATAGTAATAATTTGACCCAAGTATTAACCTACTTGTTTGGTTTTTATTATATATTCCATATTTTTAGTCTTTGACAAATTAATATTATTTTTAATTAATTTTATATGGCTTGGTTTGGGTTGTATTTCAAATCAAGCAAATTTTATTATAGCCGTCACAACGTTTGCAACACACAAAAGTAAGTTTCATAGACGCCATACGGTACATATGTATATTTTTGATCAGCATTAAATTGTAAACCTATTTAAGCATGTCCGTCTGTCCACCGGTCCGTCCGTCCAAACATTCTGCTGGTCGCAAAAGTAGCTCTATTGGCTTCAGCTTCGACAGAAACATTGCAAGTTAGCGCATGGTTTTGCGTTGGTATTGAGAACGGGACATATCAGTCAAAGAACCCGATTACCATCCCTGTTTACAAAAATTAAAACAATGTCGTTTTTTAAACCGCAACAGAAACAACGATAAAATTTTGGACTGATGTTCTATGGCTGGGTCTGCAGTATTTGTACAAAAGTGGCAAAAATCGGCCACGACTGCATAAAATTATAAATGATTAAATTTTTAATTTTTTTCACTTTTCTTATGTTTTTCCTCCCATTGCTTACAAGGTGAAAAAGACAAACTGTACTTTCCTCACATGACGGTACACTACCTGTCTAAAAACATGTTAATTCTAGCATAAATATAGTGAATCCCACGACGTGGAGGGTACGCTTTTGCTTCCTCAATGCAAGCGATTGATTATCAAAAGAAAGGTAAATGCGTTGATTCTAAATTAAATATTGCGGACGATGTGTCACGATGTTACACGACGGATAACGGTTGTAAACGGGTGTAAAAGATTCGGTCGTAGTCGAACAGCATTTTTTCACTTGCTTTATCTTCAATACTTAGCTTTTGTGCTCGAGTAACCACTGTTTCGATTATTGTTTTTTTTTCTGAATAAACGATCTTCTCTGGATGTAGAGACTTACGGCTATTATAGAAAAAGTTCACTTTTAAATGAATGATATTGAAGACCTAGTCTGCGGTCGATTTTTACAGCTTCTACGAAAATGTATGCAAAAAATATTCCAAAAAACATGTTCCAACTACAGTTATATGCAGAAGTATTTCTTCTCAGGGATATTAAAATTATATTCGAAAGAGATCCGCCTGGGTGGCCAATTCAATGGTCGTGAGTTCAAATCTCAAGTGCGGTAGAGTTTTTCATAATAATAATAATAACAATAATAATATTAATAAAAAAAAATAAAATAAAAGCCGAAAGCCTTAGATGCTAGTGCTTTAAGACTTTAGTCTTAGAATTTATTCTCTGGTTAAATTTATATAAAAATAATAATAATAATAACATATTCGAAAGAAAAGTTTACCTTTTTTTTTTAAATTTTCTTTAGTTTTCACTGTCCACAATATTTTTGTCATAATCTTTTTTTTGATGAATAAAATCGCTTTCATTCGCGGTGATCCGATGCTCACCCTGCACGTCTGTAGTCAGACCTTTTGTGCGTAAGTTACCTTGAATTCCTCAACGATTCGGGTGAGTGGTAATTTACGTATACGTATAGGCGCATGGGTACAGAAAGGTTCAATATTTGATGTAAACAATGTTCGAGTTTTTCTCGACACAAGGTTAAAATAACTTTTTTCAGGCCGCTCGACAGATAATTGGGATTAAAAGTATTTACTGTTATGTAGAGCCGAGCCACGTTATGTTTATTTTTTTGAAAAACTTTCAAAGTGATCGTTTATGTTGTAGTGGTAGCAATATGAGCATATAAGACATTGACTTTTTTCATTTCAAAGAAGGTAAGAGGTGTGTGGTCGCACATAGAGCAACATGTTTGAAGTATGGAATTAAGCCTTAACCTTAACAAAGGCATTAAAATAAGATGCCCTTTGATTGCTTTGCACTTCAGCTATCAGACTATGTTGAGAATGCGTAGTGCAAGTCGTAGGCCCTGAACATTTTCATGTGCGAACATTTTCTCACACCCTAAGCACTTAGTATTTTTCATTCATTTCAATGGCTTCATGAAACGAAACCTTTGAACATTTCTTAAAAAAGCTTTCACAATATTGAATATAAATAAAAAATAATTATTTTTTGTTTTTTGTTTTCAACAAAAATTTAAATTTCAAACTTCTTTGCTTTTCTTGTACAAATTTATTTATTTGATCATCGGAGGATTTTCCTTCTTCGTTTGTGGTTAAAATATAAATACATATACATATACATATATATATATATATATATATATATATATATATATATATGTTTTAGTTTTTACATCAAAATTTCATTTATCCACCTTTATGGCATGGCATTGCGTAGCGGCAGAAAAAGAGAAACGAAGAGAGAAAAAGATAGAGATAGAATGAGAATGAGAATGAGAATGAGAAAGGGAAAGGGAAAGGGAAAGGGAAAGGGAAAGGGAAAGGGAAAGAAAGAAAGACTTACGCTGTAATCATTTTTCATTTATTATGCAAAAATTTTTACTTAACTCAAAGCAAAAACACAAATGCTTTTCAGTGCTAATGCATGTTTTGCTTTACGTTTTTTTCTTTCTTTCTATTATTATTTTGTTTTGTTTAGTTTTTCTTACGTAAACATCATTAACAGTAAAACAGTATAAAACAAGCGCCAGCCAGACTCTCATAATGACCGCATTATGTACAATCGGTTGGTGAAGAGTCAAGTAAGAAATGTAAGCAAAAATATTTCAGCCATGCATACGCACCTAAACGATAGCAAAACTCAATGCATTGTAGGTGCCTTTGTGTGTGTTTGTGGAACTGGTGGTGGCATTCATTTTAAAACAATGACTTGAACAAATATTTGCACTCTGCAACAAATTTTGTGACGATAAAATTATGTATATATATATATATATATATATATAGGCATACACAGGCATACACGTATACGTAACGTATACATGCGTAGGCAATGGCGTAGGAACCGAAGTAGCAAAGAAATATTGCCACACATGAAAAGTATTAAAGATATGTTTATACAAGTATCTATGATGTGAATGCTGGTGAATGTTGTTAATCTGTTTATATATAGACCTCTGCACATGTACGCACATAAGGATAATGACCGTTCTCTTGTTAAATAATCAACAATGCAACTCTCCTTCTTGACTCTCCCTTTCTTACACGCCCATCTCTTATTTTCTATCTATCTTTCTCTTCGTCTTCGTCTTCCTCTTCTTCTTCTTCTTTTTATTTTAGCCTTCTTTGGCAAGTACAAATATAAAAGCTTTAGGCTAAGGTTTGCGTTGTCAAAGTTGGAGTTAAAAAGTTTTTTTGTTTTTTTGTTTTTACTGGCATCCGTTTCCGTTTTTCTCTAACAAAACACATTATAGAGAAGACTTTTGCAGTTGCAGTTGATATGTGTGCCCAAGTAGATATTTGTCTGGTGTGTAAATCACACATATGCCTCACCCTTACTTATACTAATTGCGTATGGCTGTCGGTTTCTCTAGCGTACGTATTCTTTTATTTCACCTGCATGTCCACCTACTTTTTTTGTTCCTTTCCATTGTTTGCTACAATGTACTTTTGTTTTCCTAGAAGAGGGATTTCCATGCATTTCTTATTTTTTTTTTTTTATTTTTTTTTTTATTTTTTTTTTATTTTTTCTGTTTCTTTCAATCCCTATTGTGTTATTCAACTTTGAAAAAAAAAAAAACATTTTTTTTAATCTTTGCTTTCTGCGTCTATTGAGTCATTCATTGTATGTATGTCTTTAGTGAAAACAAATTGCAATTGTTAAACTTTAGAAAATGAAGTACTTATCCGGACAACACCCACGTTTTTGTGGATGTAAAGCTTCCGAAAAGCCTTTCGTTACTTTCGTTACTAAATAAAATGATATCTGTAAGAGTTAGATATGATGAAAAGCTCCGAGGGGTGGGTAAAACATTTCGCTACTTTGCACGAAAGTAGTCTCCCCTGAAAATAATGAAATATCTCATAATGTCTCCGTCTCCGTAACTCTTTGAAAGATGATTTTAACGATTCTTCGGAGACCAACCTTCGGCCTAGATTTTCATCTTAAGCTTACGAAAGTTCTAACCATTGTTGTAAATAAATCTTAAGCTAACTTGAAGTGTGAAAAAGTTCACTTTTGAAGCCCGAAAAGTTGTAAGACTTGCAGGCAAATATTTAGCTCTTAAGTACACCAGGCTCAGCGTAATCTGACACACGCCAACCGCTTATTTCAAAAGGAATTATTTGACAACATCTAAAAAATTCCTTTCGCCTTATAACCAATGAGTTGAGCTTTTATTCAACTATGGCTAAGACTAATCACACACACACACACAGTTTACAGTGCCTCGATTCGAATGCTAATAATTTGCTAGAAGAATTTTTAATTTTCGAGTAAAATTTTAATTTTCTTGTTCATCGTAACAACACGAACCGGAAGATAAGTCGGTAGTACTTCAATTCGCAATACGTGGTTCTTTAGCCCGGAAAAGAGATTCTCAGCTCTTGTGAAGAATAGAATGTTTACAAGATTCCAAGTGACGTTCGTATAGAAGTCTAGAAGTTTCGGTATAGCTTCGCTCTCTAATTCGCACCCGACTGTCTATCAGTGCAGTTAGGAGTTTTTTGTGGGTAATAAAAAATTCGTTCTAATTAATTTAGTGCGTTCTTACTAAAGAGGACATTGTTGGTCGGGTTTAGAAACAATGTTCTGAATTGTGAAAAATTAATCCATTAAGAACCGACGGGTCACCTTGTTAGCAAATGCTTCGTTTTTTTTAGATCACCATAAGCCACCTTCACCTCCGTTGTACGCCACAACTTTCTCGAACGGAACCAAAATCATTTGTTCCTTGACTCGAATATGATTGGTTTTCAATGTGGGAAAAGATTTCTCGACTTGGAAGGTAGTTTTGTTTTTGTTTAGATTAATAAAGTGCTTTTTATTCCGAACAGACTGCACTTGGACCACGGTAATGCGAGCAATTATTTCAAACTTCTCTGCATTGTAACCTCTAGTGTACTGATCTGAAATATAGCAGCATATTGAAATGCATCTCCCTTCATATGTTAAACTTCGATGACTGAAAACATTTGCAAATCAATGCTTGTCTCTTGTCTTTGGCAAAAAGGGAAAGGGATGCTCAGTTTCTCTTAATGGAACTCCGTCTCTAAATTAGAAAGAAATTTGTAATTATTTTTCGCGCAAGGACAAACTCATTCGTTTAAAAAAAACTCATTTTTTGTGAAGACAAGAACTGTATCTTGCAAGCTTTGAGAGAGAGAATATTGAAATCTATGAACGTCTGCGGTTCACCTCGCTCATGCCAACGTTTCATTATAGCTTTCTTGATGATGAATAAAATTCATTGTCTGCAGACAATATTTATTAGGTCTTTCAACGTTTAATAAAATCCAGTTTGAATGGCAAGAGTGTGTGGAGAGATCAAGTGAATATTATTTCTTCAAATTTGATGCATAAGTGGATTGTGGCTTCCATTGTTTACATTCTTTACTTAGGTTGATCGTGAATAGTGCCTCTAAACTTTTCTTTTGACACGAGAATAATTGTCGGTCCTTCGGTGATTCGTGAGAAGAGATGCAACTTTGCCATACTAATATTTCACCCATGACAATTGGGCGTCACCAATGTTCGCCCGCTTTCATCAAACTCGTGAAACTTTTTCTATCATTTTACGGTTTTGTTAATTGCAAGCTTCTGCTTCTGCTTGGACGTGGTTAACACAGCTCTGCTCGGCTAAATAATTATTTAGATCAACTTTTTTCCCACTAGAGACGATAGCCAAGCACTTGTCACTTAACCTATTACGCATATTACTGAAAACTCAAGCTTGCGCACTAATGAAAACTCTCTCTAAAAAATGCGGTTTGTCGCTGTCAGCTTTAAAATGAAGATTGTCGTTATTCCAAGTCATGCGGGTCTTATCTTTTGTATTACAGGA
The DNA here is from genome assembly GCA_000688735.1 of Glossina austeni. Lineage (NCBI taxonomy): Eukaryota > Metazoa > Arthropoda > Insecta > Diptera > Glossinidae > Glossina > Glossina austeni. The sequence continues at coordinate 706,336 of KK502411.1, read as the reverse complement.
CTTAAGTGATGTGTAACAAGTCTGGTCAAGTTTTTCATTTTCCGACATCCAGACTGATGAGAAATTATTGTCACTTGAATGGATTAGAACGAGTAGTAGTGGCTCTCCTACAGCAAATGGATAAAAGGCTTCAGTGCCTCGAAATATATAACGAATCAAGTTTTCGGCAACTTTTAATCGTTAGCTTAGTTTCCTCAAAAGTATCGCCCAAGTTGTCGATAGTTGTTCCCCTTAGCTTTCACTCATTCACATTCAATTTCACTTTTAGTGCTGGTAAGCAAATCAAATAAGTGTTGATTACGCGATATAGCGAAAGCTTTAGAAAAGTATCGTCACCGTTGCACGTACAGCGCACAAGTATTTGTAAAATTAAAAACACAAACACGATAAAGTTTCTCCCGATATCGCCCACATCCTCAGGTGTGTGCGTAGGTAAAATAATGTAAGGGTTAAAATATGATATTCGAGGGCTATATAAAAATGATTGCTAGGCACGTACCTGACCGCTGCAGAATTTTTATAATTTTATGTGATGTAAGTGGGAGGATAGTTTAATGAGTAAACTTACTTCGACAGCCAGTAACCATCCCAACAAATTAGTTACCAAACGTTTTAACATTTTCAGCGGATAACTTACGTATCATGGATCCACAGTTCAAATTGCAAATAAGTTATTGATCATAAACTAATTGAATCAATGCTAAACTCCACTTGTCCATTCAGTTCCACTCCGGATGTACATGCGTATTGTTGGCTGAATAAGGAATTCAAAAAAAATCTTGTTTTAAATCAGGCCTTTGTTTGTGACATAGTCAGTAAAGTCAGTCCACTTGACCAAGTGCAACGACGATGCGTTTGGGTTGAGAAACCAGTCAAGCCATTGCTTTGGTGATTATGATTACAATTTTTGGATCTATTTTAAACGAACGGTACTTGTTTCCACAACCGAACGAATATCCGTTAAAAAGATGTTGTTATAAGGAGCAGCTGAAGACGCCAAGCCAAGCCAAGGCAAGGCGCAATCAATGTTTGTTCGGAATTTTTTATAGCAGATGATTTAAGTGAAATTGATGATTGGTTCGTTGAGGATGTTGAATAGTCGGGAATTTAAAAAGTTGCTCATAAGCCGCTTAATAAGATAGAAGAAAGGTAGTAGTGGCCTATTTGTTTATTGAGTTCACGCTGGACCATCATCCTTTGTTGTGAAACGGTTAATGCTTTTTGTTGTTTCTTACACGATGTCCGCGCATCCGGAAGCGGCTAATCGTAATGTAAAGTTGTGTCGAATAAGAAGACAAAACAGGTGTCCATCCGTTCGTATGAGTCCGCAATAAAACCGCGCAGATTACAAAAATCCGTTCATTCTTTTTATTTTTAATTTTTACTTTTTTTACAATTCAAAAAAATTTGACTGGTAATACCAACAGTCGTAACAGATTGACTCCCTCAAATTTTAGTTTTTCTTTTCAAAAAAAAGAAAAACAAAATATCGCCTACTCATTGTCCTACAACGTCATGGCAAATCAATAATTGAAATCTATAAAAATTATTGCTTAAAGACTTTTCCTTACAGCACATACGTAGAGCTTTGATATATTTCCGCGAGATTTCACGTGCACCTAGCTACTGGGAAGATTCCGGAATCAGCCTATTTCTCCAGCTACAGCGACATTATTGTTCACTATAGACTTCTTCCGGACCGACGTGGTCACTCTAACGTTATTCTAATTCAATTAAATATTGTCTATATAGTAAAATCATATACGTTAGCAGATGAAATTTACTTCCTAACGATTACATAGAGATGATGAAAAAAAACTGCGTGAAAGTATAATTCCTTCACTTCATTCACTATTTCTTTTAGCTTCCGTGGCCGCAAATATATTTAAGTACTTGACATGGAGATGGCATTCTTTTCCTCTCAGATAATCATGTTGCTACGTTTTTCTCAAGAATATCAAGCTCGAGTGATATTGATATTGATTGATCCGTAGACTCGTTTGGTTTCGATTTCACTGAAACGAAATAAAAGCGCCTTCAGGCGCGCTTTTAACATCAGCTTGTATGCCAGGTTTCCGTGTTTGTCTTCTTAGTCATAAATCCATCATTTACGAATTTTTGCGCGTGTGTGTGTGTGTGTGTGTGTGTGTGTGTGCGCGCGCGAATGGAAAGTATTAAACCATTAGTACGCTCACACTACACATGTAGTGACTAATATGAAATTTGATTTCATTATTCTTCGTGGCCGTCCAGTTTGTTTGCTTACCTATGTAAATAAATATAGTAGGCGCACTTAATTGAAAGATGCGTGTATATGTAAAGAGGGTTGTATGTAATACTATCAAGCCCCCTCAGCATTTGTATTATACTTAGCTCCTCTTCCTAAATCCATTGATATTACAACGATAACATCGATCTTTGCAGTTCCATTACAAAGTTTTATATGCTTATACTTATATATATATATATATATATATATATATATATATCAAGTAAACTCAAAAAAAAAAAAAAGAACTGCTTGGAAACAAGGATTAAGGCTTCAGTTCAGTCTTTGCCTTTACAAAAAGTTACACTAAAAACTGCGCGCGTGGATTGACTTCTGATGTACATCTGGTTTACATTGAAGAATTTTTGTTGCAGCGCATTTTTACTGCACACTCATGTTATACAAAAAGAAATAAATTTTTATTGTAGAGTAACTGAAGCACAATATTGCACATACCTCAACACACAGCACACAACGCGATTAGAGCTTTGTTTTCGTTTCGAGTTATAAATCTTTAATAGTAAATATATGCTCGTATGTATATATATGTATACCCACTTTAAGAGGATGCGAACGGTATTTACTACTACTTTAAAAGCCCTTTGGTCGCACTGTTTTTATTACAACTTGCAACATATAGGTATGGTGCACATAGTCGTAT